>JAPMOB010243634.1:0-16815 GCA_029875015.1 Lepomis gibbosus | reverse complement strand
CAGCACAGGGTGAAAAGAGGAAATATAACCATGTGACCCTGTTCAGGTACGACCTCTGAATAAGATGAGGAACCTGAAGAGGAGCAGAACCCCACCTCTTTAAATCTTGTGTGCAAACTTCTTTAAATGATACTTGTTTACTGTTGGACAGCCATGTTGATTTGTTTAAAATCCTGACCTGGGATTAAAGATAGAAAGGTGTGAGTTCCCGCCTTCAGATGTTTGGTGGAATAACCCAGTGCTGTGTATGTGCTGTGGCTTTCTTACAAGTTATTAAACCACTTTTAAGTTTTTTTGGATACAGGAAGTTGATAATATGGCTGCTCATCAAAAACCTCATTTATCTGAGCACTGTTGCTAGGTTACTGACAAAAAAAGTGTACTCTTGTTCCCTTTTTGTGTTTGAAGCCTGAAGAGCAGGACAGGATATGATGAAAGGGGGACTGTTTGTTTTCTCGTCAGGGATCAGCCAGGAAAATGTCACACATGCTTTTACAAAGATGGATGACTGGTTTGGCTGTCAGGCTAAAGAGGCTTGGCGTTGGTTTAAATGTCAGTGTAGAAAAGTCCGTGTACCCTGCAGCTCCTGGTCTACCACAGTTCTGTCTGCTTTTCCGTTAGGTGGTTGAGTTCAGTTCAGGTACACTAGAAGTGCATGGGTAAGGCACCCTCACAGATATGGCTCTGGTCCGGGCACGGCCACGACATTTGCCCGCTTCCTGCTGACTCACACGGTGGTCATGAGTTTGAGAGAACCGGACCTGAACCTGAGGATCTTCTTCTTCAGGTTGTGAGAGGCCTTGATCTTGACGAAGGCCTTCGTCTGAGCTGGAGTCATTTCCTGCCCCGCTGCCCCTAACTGGCTCCACCCCCTGCCCATTCCTCCTATCCCGCCCCCAGCACCGCCTCCTCCACTCTCCTCGGTATCGCTCGTGGTGGTGCTCTCCTCCACATACTCCTCCTCACTGGACTCACTGTCTCCAAAGCAGTTTGTGGTGTAGTTGGACCTCTCGTCCTCGCTGGTGTCCACGATGGTGGAGTGAAAGAGCGAAGCGCACTCGGCCGAATACTCCGAGTCACTTCCTGCCACGTAGGAATAAGGGTTTCTCAACTGCCCGTCGGCCGGGAGGCCCAGGTTGGCTGTACAGTGGCTCAACAGCTCCTTTCTCTGACGCCGCTGAGCACGCCTGAACGCCTCATCGTACGGTACCTCCATGATTGCACGTAACCGCCGATAATCATTTCGTTTGTACTTTGGCTTGGCGACAACCACAACCTGGTCGCGTCCATGGTGATGATGATGGTGGTGGTGACCATGATGGTGGTGGCTACCACTGCAGTGGTGGTGGTTTCCATGGTGGTGGTGCCTGGAAACGCCTGACCGCACACTGCTTAGCGTTGATGTGGCATGTTTGTCCAGAACTCGGCCTTCCGGGATAGATGCGGGGAGGCGTTTGATTCTGGAGGAGGACACGCCATGCGCGCTGCCACCACTCGCCGCCCTCTTGGAAACTTTAATGTGGGTGGAGCCTCCATCTTCCAGCAGCTGAGACTTTTTAGAACTGGACCTGTGGTGGGATTTATCGCCTCTTCTCTCTGACAGAGGCTCGTTGTGTTCGGAGGCCCGACTCATCTTCATCGTCGTGGTGGTGGCCTTCACCTTGAGGGTCTTGACGGTCTTGCTGCCACCCTTGCGGAGTTTGATGTTCTGCCGCTGGGCGGGGATGTACTTGGCATTAACCATGGGGCCCCCCGCTCCTTCTGCTGCTTCGTCCTGACTCAGGGAGGAAGACCCTAGACTGGCTAACTCCAGCACTGACCCATCACCCTGGTCTGTCGGGCCTGGTCGGAGCGGCTTAGGGCTGCTAGCTGAGAGTGTGTTGACAGTTGGTGGTGATTTGAGGCGCAGTTCCTGGTCTGGAGGGTAACACGGCTGATTGGTCTCTTTGGGGGAAGAGTTAGCTTTGAGACTGACCAGCTCCCTGAAGTCTTTATGCTGAGCAGCTGTGGACCTTTTTCCGTTCTTTATCAGCAGACTGTTAGTGCCTGTGTTAACGTCCTTGTTAGTGAGAGGCGAGCCATTTTGGACGCCAATAAGAGGAGAGCTGGTCTGGTTTTGTGCGAAATCACTGCTGTTGATCTTGAATCCATTCTGCATTGTGCCAACACTGCCGTCAGGGAAAACATTTTGGGTCTCCTGGTCCTCAGATTTACTTTCCACAGACCACTGCCTCTGAGGAGACGAGGTGGATACACATTCTGCTAAAGTTCCTCCAGCTGGCCAGGGGGGTTTGAGTTCAGACCCCCTCAGAGTCCCAAAACCCGGCCCAGACACTTGCCTTGCACAGAGACTGGCCTGCCTCAGGATGCTCTTCGATGGGTCAGTGCTGATGCTGGTCCTGGGTCTGCTGGTCCTGACAGGCAGGGCCCTCCGCTGCAGCAGACTGTAGATGTAGTTGTCCAGTCGCTTATGGGAAGGAGTTTGGGAGGAGGAGGGAACCGGCCAAGAGGAGCTCTGAGGTACAAGAGGAGTAGAAAGGGAGCAAGATTCTGGTCCTTCGACACCAGCCTCAGTGCTTCTAAGAAGCCCGTCGTCTCTGCCGTGACCCAACATCTGCAGGAAGACGGGGCTCTGAACAGCCACGGCGTGCAGCGGGCTCGGGTAGCGGTAAATGTCGCTGCCGTTTCGGGCCACCAGGTCAACATGGTACTTAGAGGCCGGGTCACAGGAGTCCATCGTGGAGACGGGGTCCAGGGTGGGCGGGTGAGGAGCAGAGAGCGAGCGGCGCACTGTACCAGAGGAAGACGAGTCATCACAAAGTCCTCCGACCAAACCGTCACACTCCAAACAGCCGGCCAGCTCGTCTGAAGCGAGAGAGAGAAAGAACGTCACGTTAGGAACCAGAGCCGAGCAGATTCAGGAGACTTATCCTGACAGACTGTGTACAGGGCTGCTGTAAACCACACTGCTAAACATTTCACAGTTTCAAACATAAACAGGCTAAATGGATCTAAGTTTACTTTGTGTTGCAGTGTTTCCTAATGTAAACAGCTGACAGGAAGTTAACTCTGAGCAGAACAGTTTCCTGGCAGTGCAGTTCTGATGAAACGGTCTGTTGAATGTGGTAATGACTGTTTGGATCGGCTGTGGACGGAGCGTACAAGCATTAGTAAGTGGAAAATTCTTTCCTGTGGAGACAGTGTGCTGTGAAATGTTAACTCTTCGTGTTCACCGCTGCTCCCGGATATGAAATGAAAAGTATATAAATGTGAGAACTGAACTGAAAACCCATTCAGAGAGAGGGGGGGGTGTAGTATTACACTGTGGGGGCTGCTCAGGATTACAGGCACCATTTATTCCCTGTTTAGAAGAATTTGTTTTTGGCTCACATGTTTGCAAATGTCAGCTAAACCAGTGAGCACTTCAGATCAGTGTGTCAGGGCTAGCAGCCGCCCACGAGAGGCTAACAAGGCACAAAACTGATGTAGCAATAGCCAGTGGAAGCTAATGGTCATCCAGCAGCAGCTAATGATGAAACTCGTTCACTAATATTTTAAGTGTTGTTCGTCAGAAAGTTCCTAAGAAAAGTCTGATTCATGAAGCAGAACTGTTTGCAGCTGTGATCTGATGAATCCCACTGTCTTGATAAATAGTAAGCGTGTGCTCGTGGTTCCTATTAGCATTAACGCCCCGTTAATCCCCTTAGAAGGGCATGAGACGGCAGGGCCGTGTGCACGCAGAACCACAGACAGAGAAATGCCGAAGTTATGAAGACTTCAGCAGAGCCCTCGACTCCAAAAGGAGGAAAAACTTCAGGAGTTCAGAAGTGTTGCAGCTGTGAGACGTGAGCAGCGTCACGTTCAGCAGCGTCAGCAGTGGATTTAAAGCAGCAAACGAAACCGATGCGTGGAAAGGAATGACTCATGAAAATGGGCTTCACAGACTCAACACTGACCCTTCTCTGAGACACTTGGAGAAATTAATGAAATTAAGTGAACAAAAACCGAAACCTGTGCGAGTGGCTCATTTGTTTCTTGAGGTTGATCTATAAATAATCACTCATCAGCGCCTTGTGCTCCACTGGGAGCGAAGAGCACTAAACTCAGAACAAAATAAATCACACACTAAAGATGTATAAAGCCTTAATTTACAAACTAGCACAGCATCTCTGTCGTCTGGTGCCAGGAGGGAATTTATTTAAAAAACATATCATTCTGTGTAAAAGAATGAAACTAAATGAGAAATGTTTCAATTTAAATTAGAACGAAAGAAAACGGAATAACTTTTTTGCACAAACATGTCAGCTCTCAGCTGTGTGGATTCTGTTTTCACCTAAGAACAAAGTGGTGAAACCAGAATCATGACTGGGTTTTATTTGTTCTTTAGAACAGCTGGTGACTGAGGCCCAGTGTGAAGACCAGGTTCTGTCCCAGAAGTAAAAACACCTCATTGAGAATCACACTGAAATGACACATCAGAAGTAGCCTGCTGGGTTTAAGGCGACAACCACAAACCGCAAAGCCTTTTTTATGCAAATGACTCATTTAACTTTGTTTGAGTCTTTAGGTTTCAACTCCTTACATTTATTCTTTTAGCTGACACTTTTATCCAAAGCAACTTATAACTGCGATATATGTGAGAGGTCGCATATATCTCATGTCTTGGTCAGGGACACATTGGAGTCTCACAGTGGATTTCGAACCCGGGTCTCTCACACAAAAGGCATGTGTCTTATCCACTGTTCCATCCCCACCCAACTCCTAACATGAAATCTGCAGCAAAAACCAAACTGACGCTACATTTCAACTCTCAGTGGGGAGGGGGGGGGCAGTCACACAGTCCTGGACAGGTACTCTGACAGCTCATAGCACAGCTGTAACGAATAAAATTAATGATGTGTCGGAGTACCGAGCACCACCGCCATCATTAACCCTCAGGGTCGTGGGCGTGTTCACGCTTCTTATCAGATGATCCAAGACAGATGTGTTACTGCCGACAGAGCCCCAGACTCTGCAGCCGTTCACCATCAGCTGCTTTAAGAAACCTTCCTGCAGACAGGGCAAGCCGTCGGGTTTCAGGACGAGCAGGTCAAAGGTCAAACAGTGAGCGGACCAATCAGAGCAGACTGTGGGGCATTTCATTCACATCGTGCGACTGATCCTCCACCCAGCCTCCAGGAGGACGTCCTCAGTGTTAACTCCTCTGAGTGTGTTTACACAACAAAGTGACCAAAAGGAGCAGAGCGACCACATGTGACATCAAACAGCAGAGGTAAGGAGGAGGAGGAGGAGGACGAGGGAGGAGGAGGAAGAGGAGGAGAGGGAGAATGAGGAGGAGAAGCAGTTTCCTGTTTGTCCTGCTCCTCTGACCTAATCAACAACTGGACAGATGGGTTCTGTTGGTTCTGTACCTGCAGTCAGGAGGCGTCCGTCAGCGTCGGCCATCGAACAGAAACACTCACTGAAGACCGAGTTAGACGAGTTAGAGAGAGAGCCGGAGGCCCCATCACTTAACTCATAGAAACCTGAGAGAGAGAGAGGTAGGGAGGGAGAGAGAGAGGGAGAGAGAGAGAGAGAGAGAGAGAGAGATTCAGCAAAGATCTGTCTGTATGCAGACGACACAGTTCTCTACCTCAGTGCTTCAGCTGGAGTCTGGAGGCTGTCTTTGCTATAATACTCATAATTAATCACAAATTAACTGTTAATTATATTCAGTTGTGATTTAGGGATTTCTGGTACCTGAGCTGGGTCGGCTGTCGGTCTCCGGCTGGTCATGTGACTCCTCAGTGTCCAATCGCAGGTCACTAATCTGTCGGTCCAGCTCCTGCAGCTGACTGATGAGACCGGCGTCCCTCCTCCTCAGACAGTTCTGGTGGACACACAGAAAGCAGGACTTGATATTTCATATTCCAGAACAAACAGTCCAGATCCCAGAGGGGACCAGAAAATAGCAGAACAATAAGAGAGGTAAACACAAAGCGGATCTATTTACAGAACAACAATGTGTTTGGCATGAACAGATGATTTAAAAGCAGTGAAAGAACCAGCAGATCTTCAGACCTCCAAACCTCCAAACCTCAGATCTGCTGACAGCCAGTTTACAGCTGAATAACTTCAGTAAACATGGACGAACGGGGACCAGATCAGCTTATTCCAGTCTTGGTGTCCAGGAACTGGACAAGGACTAAAGGAGCTGGAGGTAAAGCTGCTCTGAACCTTGTATGGGAACCCTCAGAATCCAGCACAGTTCAGCAAGCTGATTGGGAAACGTCCTGAGAGCTTTATGTGGGTTTCATCCGGTTCACTGGATCCTGATGTTCTACCACCATGGAACATAGTAGGTCTGATCATGGCTGACCTACAAGTTCAGTCTTTGCTGCCCACAGGTGTGCGTTCTGATACTGATGGTGTTCCACAGGGATCAGTCCTGGGACCTGCTGGATTCTGGGGGTTCAAGGAAAGGCTAACAAACCAGTGTTAACGGTGCTAACATAACAAAACAAAGTACATGAAGGACAACACGCCGACCTCGATAAAGAGTCCGAGAAGTGACAGCTCACATTTCAACATCCCTGAAGCAACCAGATGGCCCAGTAGTGTGCTAAGCTAAGCTAAGCTAAGCTGCTGTCAGACCTGAAGAATTTCAGACAGCGGAGCTTCAGCTGAAGGTCAGAACTGACTTAGATGCAGTTGTGCTTAACACAGTACTGTTTATTTTATTTCAGAGATTAGTGAATTAGGTCGAGTTGGCTGGTTATATTTATCTTTTAATAAAAGTAATTCTATGTCCTCAGTGTCAGAAGAAGTTTTGAATATGGATATTTTTCAAGGCAGCAGACGACACAGCTGGAGCTGCCAGCTAAAGCTGCAGAGCTGCTGCAGGAATTTCTGATAATTAGACCTGGACATGATCCCAAACAGACCCGGACCCTCCTCGCCCCCCCAGACTGACCACAAAGTCAGTCTTTCAACATCTGCTTTGAACTGAAGATGAGTATCTGACACCAAAGGTCAGAGGTCATGGGACCCACAACAGCTGGAGCTAATAATCCTGAAAGCCCACGCTGATGATGATGATGAAGACAACGACGTTTGAAGCAGCTTCGTCATCACTTAGAAACTTCATCTCCTGCTGATGTTCAGCAGATGTTAGAGCAGAAATTCTCTGATCTCAGATCTGCTGCTGATTCAGGTTTTACACTGAGTCCTGGTTCCAGTTCGTTCCTGTAGAAGCCGCCTGAGAGACGATCAGCGTCTGAGTCAGACGTTAAAGACGAGAGAGAGACGGACTGAAAACCCTGCAGAGAGACGCCGACCCAGCCGACCTTCAGGTCATCACAGACCGACATTTCTACTAAAACCGACTGAAGGGACAACATGTAAATATGTACACAGGTTATTTCATCAGAGCTGCATTCAACGATTATTTCTACTGTTGATTCATCTGTTGCTTATTTTCCAATAACTGATAAAAGGATATTCAGTTTAAGTGATATCAAACAGAGAGAAGCAGCAAATCGTCACCTCGGAGATGATAACTGGAGTTTTAAGATTCATTTGTTGGTAACTCATATTCTGCAGACTGATCTATGAAGTCTATCCAGGCTGAACAATGACCTTCACACAAAGTGATCATGTGACTTGAGTCTTGCACTCAAATTATTTCAAAGGAAAGTTCAGGGTTTTTATAAAGAAAGGCTGAATGAGGTGCTTGTACACAGTTTGTGTTTTACCAACAGCAGTTTGGAGAAATACAGGAACGAAGCTGAGCTCAGCAGCTAAACAAGAACCCAGTGAGAACGATCGGTTCAATTGTTCGCTCGGTGTTTGATGTTCTCAACCGTAGATAAATACTACACACAGACAGCGAGGTGGAACCGTTACTGAGAGTAACACGGGAGGACGAAGAGACGGTGGCGGCGGGAAATAACCGGGAGTCGACCACATGGCCAGCACAAGAGTAGAAGAGTTCTTTAGACAGTACAGAAAACTTTAAATATATATATATATATAAAACTCTGTCAGCAGCATCGTGTTTCTGCTCTGACTGACCGATCAGAGCCAATCAGGAAGCAGAACGTGAGCGTCTGCGTTTTCACTCTATTGTTTATTATAAAACGATGTTGTGATTTTATTTTATTTCTGCTTCGGCTGCATGTTGAACCAAAACGCTTCTTGAATGGAACTGAATTAAAAGCAGCTGGTCACAGACGCAGAGAGCAGCTAAAGAGTTAAAGTCTGGACACTGGCCGACCCTCCCTCTGCAGAGATGGAAAGCATGCGGGTTATGCGGCGCTGCTCTCAGGTCATGTGCTGCATTCCTGCGACTGAGCTGCAGAGAACAGACGTCTCTTCAGAACCAGAGCTCCCCTCACCCTCCGACAGAACCTCACAGAAAGGGTCCAGCAGCTCCACTGACCTACTTATTTTCATTTTGCTGGACACTTTAAGAAAAAGACGACAAAAAATCCATCACATGTGATTCACTATAGAGCTCACCACAGCTCACCACAGGCTGCAGAGCACAGCTGTGTTTGGTGTGGAGGTGTGTGAGTGTTTACTGTCCTGAGTTTTAATTAAAACCAGAACAGACTGAAAAACAGTTTTTGCCCAGAAGCCACAGCAGCACTGAGGAGTAACGGTGTCGTGAAGTGAAACGTCGTGTGTCTGTTTTCACTTTAGAGGCTCTTTTATATTTACGTCCCCGTTTGCACGTTACGGATCAGACTGATCTAATCACATTGTACAAAAACAATAAAGATTCTTTTCTACTCATCAGTCTGTAGCGCCAAACGCTAGTCAGCAGTAGCGCTACAGTGTCCACTGTGTTGACTTTTGCTCGCTAAGCAGTTTAACCCTCCGCTAAGGTGAATGGGGGTGAAACTGTAAACATGCAGCTGGTGTCGCCTTTTCAAATGTTACCGAGCGAGTGGATCACAGTCTGATGGCGAAACGCGTCATTTCGCTCGGGTTGTGACGTTCAAATATATCGAGCCACCGTGTTACAGCCGCCGTTTTAGCCGCTAGTAAATATGAGATAATTGCTAAAATGCACAATCTCTCAGTACCAGGAATATCACTTACACTCAAATCCATGTTTAATCATGTTAGCTATGCTTTTATTTTGAAAGTTAGGACAGAATCTAAGGCTTCCTGTTATGTTACAACGGCTTCCAGAGGCACTGAAATAATTTTACACGCACACACTGAGATATGCCTGTGTTTCAGTGTGTTTGCGTGTTGGCTACATAGTCGGTGGTCTGCATGTGTGACAGTCGTCAGGGTGCGTTTCTGTTTTTCAGTGTTTTCACCCTAATCGGCCTCTCATACTCTCATAAGAACCTTTACATTTATTCATTTAGCTGGCGCTTTTATGGGGACTTACAATTGCTGTACATGTCAGAGGTCGCACGCCTCTGGAGCAACGAGGGGTTAAGTGTCTCGCTCAGGGACACAATGGTGGATTGAACCCGGGTCTCTCACACCAAAGGCAGGCGTCTTATCCACTGTTCCATCGCCACCCTACACACCCTAAGCAAAAGTTACTTCAAAGCACGGAGCACTTCCTGTCGGCTCGGAGGCATTGCAAGGTTACTGACCAATCACGGAGCTTACGGTCCGCGTCGACTCGACGTGTAGTTACATTTGTGAGGAGGTGCACGTCAGGCGACGGCGTAGAGTACGGGGCTACACAGAGGTCACGCCGTCGATTTGACGCAGAAGAATAAATTATATTTAAGCGTGTGTGTGTGTGTGTGTGTGTGTGTGTGTGTTACAGAGTGTGCGTGTTACAGTGTGTGTGTGTGTGTATGTGTGTTACAGTGTGTGTGTGTGTGTGTGTGTGTGTGTGTGTGTGTGCAGCAGCTGCTCTCTGGAATGAGCAGCATGTTCAAACACAAACCGGCGCTCCTCCAGCTGGCTGACCTGTCAATCAACCAGCTGACAGCCGAGCCCTCAGCAGGAAGTGACGTCATACACTCACTTCCTGTCTCAACCCTGTGTTTGTTTATTCAGCAGGCCTGACCTCTGACCCCCCCGCTGCACCGACCTTCTGCAGAAACTGTCCAGTGGATCTGAGTCTAACGCTCCTGGTGTCACCTGGTGAAGGTGAGTCCAGGTTTGTCTCTCTGTGTTTGGTCCCCAGCTGCTCTCTGGCATCACCGCCGTGGAGCGCAGGAAGTGGCGTTGTGTCACGTTGAATGGCCGGGGGGGCACAGTGTACACGTCAACAAGGAGCGTACCGTGCTGCGCGGTGCCCCTGTCCTCCTCGTCCTAACCAGAACCTGGTCTCAGTCAGGTCTGTGCAGTGAAACAAGCTGCTGACCAAACGGCTAAAATTGTGAACAAGGACGTTCCCGTGGTAACGATGGCAGCGGACCAGAGACTCAACTTAGGCGAGAATCAGGATCAAAAGGAACAATCTGAACTGGAATCAGAATAGTTCAAATCAGACGGGAACCTGAACAGGAAGCTGCAGCCAACAGATAAAGAACCAGATTCTCCACCAGAGACTCAGACACGTCAGAATCCTGAAGTTAGAAACCCTGAGAACAGATCAACGGTCTGAGAGGTTCACGCTCACGTTGTTCTAATAAAGAACTGAGTCAACACCAAATACTGAACTCATGACCATGTGTCCGTTCTCTGTACTGGGTCTGTATCTGTCCCAGGTCTGTCTCATGGACCCAGACTGAATCAGAAAGTCTCCGGTGGTTTTAAACGGGATCATGTTTCACAGAGTAAAACAGGAAGTGATTATTGTTCTGCCCCGCCCCCCCCGACCATAAACAGAATCTGAAGTCGGGATTAAAATAATAGAAAATGTGTCAATTGTGACTTTGACTGGTTCTGCATGAAATCCAGCACAGACTTGGACCAGGACCAGGACCAGGACCAGAGAGTTTCCTGTGCAGACGGTCTGAGCAGACTCTGGTTGTGTCTCAGCTGCTGAAAGTTGATCTGCAGAGTTTCCAGCAGGAATCTCCATTTGTTCCTGCTTACAGGAGGGGGGGGGCTAATCTGGTCCAGATTCAAGTTTAGAGCTGCAGGACGGACAGAGTCCAGAAACAAAACCAGCACACCGAGAAACACACAACAAGAGGAGTCTGCAGAGAGACAGAACCCAGCTCAGGTTTCTGTCCAGAACACAGAACAGCTGCTGGAACACTGAAAGTCCAACCAACAGGAAACAAATCAGCTGACGTCGCTCACAAACCGCAGAACACATAGAACGTGAGAACAGTAGAACATGACGACATAGAAAATAGAACGAACAAATATAAAGAACAAAGGAACATAAAGAGCATAAAACATAAATACTAGAAAATTAAGAAGGAAGAAGCAGAGGGAATGAAAGAACATAGAACATAACGAACAAAGGAACAGAGACTGTAAAATATAGACTGTAGAAAATAAAGAAGGAAGGAACCACAAGAACATAGAACATAAAGCCATTGAACATAAAGACCATAAAGAACAAAGAACATAAAGAACACAAAGAATGTAGAACTTAAAGAACATAAAGAACACAAAGAGCGTAGAACATAAAGAACATGAAGAACATGAAGAATTTAGAACAAAGAACATAAAGAACACAAAGAATGTAGAACTTAAAGAACATAAAGAACACAACGAGCGTAGAACATAAAGAACATGAAGAACATGAAGAATTTAGAACAAAGAACATGAAGAACATGAAAAATGTAGAATGTAAAGAACATAAAGAACATGAAGAACACAAAGAACATAGAACCTAAAGAACATAAACACAAAGAATGTAGAACATGAAGAACGTAGAACGTAAAGAACAAAGGGGACAGATCAACCTCGCCCTTCCAGCTTCTTGGGGGAACTTGAGGTGACTCGGGATTTTTCAAGGTCTTGAGAAATAAACATTAAAACCTTTCCAGGACTTCCAGCCTCAGACTGATTTCACGCCGTCGCTGCGACACGGCGACACGTTAGAAGTTCCACTTGAACGCAGCGCAGAGCAGCTGACGGCGAGTCCTGCAGGAGGAACTCTGGACCGGACCTGAGGCTGAGCTGCAGAACATCTTCCGTCCGGCTGACGCCCGCGCTGCGTTTACCTGCTCTAATGAGGTTACGGTCCACAAGAGAACCGGGTTCTGCAGGTTCTCACGTTAAAGACGCTTCATCATCACAGTGGATCAAATTCAGTCTGACAGGAACCAGATTTAAACACACAGACCTCCTCGCTGCTCAAAAACCTTAAATCACTGAATCTCCCAGCATCCTCTCTGATGACCCCCCCTCACACACAGACAGGATGTTTGACTAAACAAGAAGAGACTGAACAATCAATAATAAGTGTTAGAATATTAACCAGCAGAACCTTCAGACGAGGGTTAGACCAGAGACCCTCAGGATCCATTCTGGCTCCTTATGGACTCAAGAACCTGACAAAACCTCTGGTTCTGATCCAGATTTCTGCTTCCTGTTTGAACTGATCTTTTAAAGTTTGGACTTCCTGCCTCTCTGAATGTTTTCAGCCGGACCTGAGCCTGGTTTTCCTCTGAGGACTGAAGGTCCAGGTAAAAGCCAGTAAGGGGACCTTAGATTCTGTGTTCAGAGCTTTCCAGCAGAAACATGAAAAGCTTTTTAAAATGATCTTTTAGAGGAAACGTGAGGTCCTGCAGACGCTCCGATCAATACGGATCCTGGAGGATCCTGGAGGATCACTTTGTCTTCATTGTATTTGAGCAGCAGCTCAGGACAGGCCGTGGGAAACGCTTGGATCCCAGTTCAGGGGCGTCGTCCTGAGCTACTGCTGAAATATGTCTCTGACATCATGGAGAACACAGTTGATGGACTGCAGTTATTTTTTGCCCACGTACGTTTGACACTCTGGACCCGAACCGAACCTGAGACTCTGGACTCTTTATTTCTGCCTGAGGTTTGATTGACAGCAGCTGTTAAGAAAAGCTCTACATCACGTCATCGGTCTCTACAGACACACAGGCTGACCCCGCCCTCACCCCTGACCTTTGACCTCACACAGCACACCTGAGTCAGACTGGGTCAGGGGGGTCATGAGGCGGACCGGTCCGGACCTACCAGCTGTTTCCTGAGCAGCAGGATGTTCTCCTCCAGCAGCTTCTCCTCGGAGCTGAGCTGAGCCTCCCTCCTCTGCTCCTCCAGCGCAGCCCGGACCAGAACCTCCTGCCGCTGCCGCAGGAAGTCTAGCTCCCCGATCCCGGACACGGTGGCCTCCACCCGCTCCCGAACCGAGCTCCGCCGCTCCGCCGCCGCCTCCGCCTCGGCAGCGGCTCGGTCCCGGCCGCAGCGGCCGTCCGAAGGAGGCCTGGAGGCGGCGGACTGCAGCATCTCCTCCGTCAGACTCTCCGGAGCGACCTCAGGGTCTCTGCAGCCTCAGGGTCCGGAGGGCCCGCAGGACGGGATCAGCATGGTGCGGACCGGGTCACCGTGAGGAGAAGCAGCGGGATCGGGTCACAGGACTCACCTGGTTAAACTGACCAAGTTAAAGTAATCCGGGTTAAACGGACCAGGTCTTAAGTCTGAGGCTCGGATCCTGGTCTCCGCTGCAGCTCTCACTATCAACCGGTGGTTTAACGGTCCTCCCGCGGACAAACAGGTAAAATCAATCCGGTGAATCAGTCCCGGGTCCACTCAGGTAGGTGTGCAGGTAAATCCCAGCATGCCCCGGGGCGGCAGCGCGGAGTGGATCCGTCAGAAAGGAGCGCAGAGCCGGACTGAGATCCGTCCTGCTGCCGCTGCTCCTGAAGCTCCGTCCGGACTGACCGACTGGCTCACGGCTGCCCCGTTAAGCCCCGCCCCCTCCACGCTGCCCGACGGGCCGTGTGACGTCAGCATCAATGCAGACATGTAGTTCCTGTAGGCCCCTTCAAAATAAGACGTCTCGAAGACGCGGTGAGAAGCTCAGAGGTGAAAAACAGGCTGCGGCTCTGTCAACAGTGTTTCCATCATTATATCTGATCTCAGGACAGAGCTGCGTCCTCCTGCTCCGTCAGCAGCTAAGATGGTTTGACAGAACACCTTCTGCTGTCTGATGGCTCTTTTGCATAGTCGTGTCCCTCGATGGACAGGTGAGCCTTTCAGCGGAGGTCACTTTGTCAGGATGAAGGTGGACCCAGTTTCACCAACAGGCCACATGTTCCTGTCTGTCTTCAGTGTCTGTGGTTCCTCAGCGACACTGTGAGGCTCTCTGGTGAAATCTTTCCTGACTTTCACCTTCTGATCCGAGTCAGACGTTAAAATCCTTCTCTGAGAGTTTTGTTCTTCAGCTGCCTGACGGCCTCTGACGTTACGTTCAAATCATCTTCATTCCTTCACTAATAACTTACAGGCTGGTTGTTCTGCTGCTGTTATGATTCATCACATCACAGTACGTCAGTGTCTGCAGCAGCAGAGTGTGTCACATGACGTGTTGATGAGCTGCTGCAGTAAACGACACTGAGGCTCCAATATTTTAATCCTGATGTCAGGTTCCACCTCGTCACTGTTCTGTGTTTGAACTGAGGTCATGTGACTGACGCGTGTTTGCTCACGTTGGACACGTCCAGCTCACGTTTGTCTCCTCTGAGAACAGAATGATGATTCAGCACATTCGCCTATCAGAGAGCTTAAAGTGTGAAAAACAAATGTTTGAGAAACAAACATGTGAATCACAAAATGTTTGTGATTCACATTCAGGCAGTGACGGACGATAGAACACTGTAAAAGTTCTGCGTGTTGCTGAAGTACAATCAGCAACGTGTAGGCCTACTCAAGTTTACATTTACTCATTTAGCTGACGCTTTTATCCAAAGCGACTTACAATTGCTATACGTATCAGAGGTCGCACGCCTCTGGAACAACGAGGGGTTAAGTGTCTTGCTCAGGGACACATTGGTGGATGGGTCACAGTGGGGGATTGAACCCCGGTCTCTCACACCAAAGGCACAGTCTTAACCATTGCGCCATCACCACCCCGGATTCTCAGATTAGTGTTGTTAAAGCAGGATGTTGCTGCTGCAGCTGCATTAAGATCAATGACTTCTTTAATCAGCTGATTATTTTCTCTGTTAATTGATTGGAAACGTTGCCATGGTTACCCAGAGCCCAAAGTTTGTTCTGTCAGTTTAAAAGTCATGAAGATTAAAAACAGCAAATCCAAACTGTTGGAGATGAATTTAGAACCAACCCTCAGATTTCAGAAACTCTTCATGTGTAAAAAGCTGTCAGAGAAATGTAGAGAAGTAAAAAGTTTACAATTAAACTTCTAGTTTAAAATTTATTTTTCACTGGAGTGTTTTATTTTGGAGGGCCCACCACTTCCTCTCTGATTCCTTTAATTTGTAGGAACTTGATGCCCCCCCCCTCCTCACAGGCTTCCGTCAGGTCCAAACGCCCTCCAGGTTTCAAACCAACAGCATCCAGACACACAAATCTTTAACATCTCAGACGAGTTTCTGTAAAATGTATCTGAAATATTTCAAACAAAATGATTTGAAACGAACACTAATAATAATAATTAGAGTTTTGTTGAGAGCAGCATAAAGTTCATAAAGTTCAGTTTCACAAAATATAAATAATTAACATAAAAGTTTCACTGAGTCACAGAGAAACAGAGAAATATGAAATCGAATTAAAATATTTTAATATTTGTTTTGAATGTTAATAATCCGGTTTGTTCAGAACGAAAGAAATAAAAACATGTTGCGTTAAGAGACAAGCTCTGTGTGAAAAGACAACTTTTGTCATGAATTGGCACTAAATAAATAAATAAATAAATAAATAAATAAAGTGAGTCACTTTCAGCTGAATAAAAAACTGTAATATTCGCCTCATATTTCCATCACAGACTGTCTTTGTGTTAAAGCGCCTCTGCGTGTCTTTGTGTGTTTCTGGGTCAGTTTGAATGAAGGACTCTGCGTTAGGAGTTAATGAGGTGACACGCTTCATTTGTATGTTAATGAGGGGGGAGGAGCTGAGAGCAGAGCGCCCCCTGCTGCTGCAGCTGCGGACAGACAGATTCTTCAGGGCTCAAAACTCTTCACACAGTCAGAAACAGAAGTGAGTGTGTTTCCTCACTGTCACTCAAAAGGCTTCTGTGACTCTCTGCACGCGACACCACGTGTCATATAACGTTTATGCATAAATAAACAGACGTACATACCGACAGGCTGTTTGTGATTTAAAGGTCTTGGGAAAATATTAAGGACCAGATAGAAACCAGACGTCTGTTTAATTGAATTTACACAAACGCACTGATTTTTTAGATGGTTCCCTTTTATGGTTTAATAATGTCTGATGTTTTACTGGTTTCTAGGCTTCATGTGTTTTTTCCTTGTGTGTTTTTGAATGTTGTTTATTCTTGGCTGGACGCCTGTTGGCTGCTGTAAAGTCTATAAATAAATGTTGATTGGTTGATTAAAGCTGCTCGTGACCTGCTCTGTGAAAGACTTTAAATTAACTTTATTTTCTTGTCACAGCTGTTTTTGGTAGTTTGTCTCATTCTTCTTTGCAGGTTAAATCAAATCGTGTCCGATCATCAGGGGCCAGTTGTTCAAAGGTAAGCTGATCGGATTTTGGTTCTCGGATTGGATCAAATCTTGAAAATGGGTTGTTCAAAAGGGAAAGAAGGAATCTGAAATCAGATTAGATCAGGGAATCCAATCCTAGTTTTAATCTGGATCAAACCTTCAGTTTGTGTTGTTCAAAACTTGTCAGTGGGATTTGGATAACTTTGATCCAAAAAAAACAGGATTATCCTGATCCCAACAGGGGGTAGGATTTCAAGGTGGATATCAGGAAAAAAAGGTAGTAAAACTTTAA
>JAPMOB010243628.1:0-46128 GCA_029875015.1 Lepomis gibbosus | reverse complement strand
ATATATATATATATATAGTCGATGTATTGTATCATATTTTTTAAACACCCCAAATATTGATATTGGTGTCAGCTTTAAAAATCCACTATCAGTCAGGCCATAATACACACAAACATGTGTATATACAGCCGTGCCTTTCATTTACACAAATATGCATCAAGGGACTGTTTCAAGAGGAGTTAAATAAGACCTCTTCAACACTGAATAAATAATAGCAGATCTTCTTGCATTAAGAAAGAAAGCATTAAGAGACATCCATGCAATTATGATTTGAGATTTAGTTCACACATGAATAATGCACTATAGTAAGTATAAGTGGTTTATTACTGCAGGTAGAATATTAAACGTTCTTCTGTAACATTTTCTGGGCGTCTTGACACGTGCACTCAGATGCTAAAGAACCACAGCTGGTGACATTGTAGTTTTGACATTTGCTCGTCTCAAGAACTTTGCTGCATGTCATTCCACTTTCCCATCTTTCTTGTCTTCTTCACTAAGCCTATGATGACAGAATGAAGGAGAAAGAATAAGCTTTATAGAGTGCATCAGAATTCGTCAGAACAGAGAGCACAATAGGTAAACAGGTGAATAAAGAACTTTATGTGAATGACATGTTGCAAGAAGTGTGCATGTGTGTGTTTACAGAGGCAATGTTGTATGAATTTGTTTTTTTTCCCACATCGACATCCGTGCAGTCAACAGCAGCTTGAGAGAGTTAGTTTTGCAGTGACAAGCGGCAGTTCGACATCCTTCCAACATCCTTCAAACACGAATGACAATACATATACTTGGTGGGTCGTAGTCATTACAGCCAGATTAATATCCATCCATTCATCTATCAACAACCGCTTATCCTGTGTACAGTATTAGATTAATATGTTGTTGGTAAATACTGTAATATTTTTACACCTGCACAACTGTAGATGAGGTTTTGGGGGTTTATTTTCTGCAGGTGAGGATAGTTTTGAGCGCATACAACATCAACGTTACTTCTTTGCATCTCTGCATTTGTCTCAGAGCTTGATAAAAGACATTACATCTCCCAAGTTTTTTTAAAGAAACGATTAATGTCAACTTGTCAACACCTTGGTGGATTTTGTAAAAGATTTCATTGTAACATTTGGACTGATGTGTATATGCCCCTTTGGTTTGTGCATATGATTTTCAATGTAGCTCTTATATGTCTGCAGCCTTCACTATTCTCACACACGACTCAACAACATACCAGAAATTCTTCTTGGCATTGAAAAAAAAATCATATGGAGTGAATAACAAAAGAGGTTAAGACTTTGGACAACACATCAGGAAACAACCGTTCCCAGTTATGCATGTGGTAGCCAGATTATGTTTTTTTGAATTTGTATGATAACATGACTAACATGTGGCCTCTGGCAATAATAAAAGGGAAGCTCTTACAGCTCTAGAGTGCATAATTGAGTTTGTGTGCCACACTGATGAGTGCAGCCATTTACATTGAAGGCAGGTGGCCGCGCTCACTAACACGTGTCTCTTAAGTCTCGATTCAGTCCCTTTGAATTCAACTAAAATTATGGAAAATTATATACATCTCAAGCACTCGTAGATGTGAAACACTCAGGACTGATATGGATCTCGAGGTGTAGTAGTGGTGACAGATGAAATTGTCTCCAGTGGGAATTCTGCATTTGTAAGATCAGAAACAGATTAGGTGGAATTAAACACTTGCTGTAAATGGTATAAATGTGATTTTGTGTTAATTTGAGCCTGGCTGAACTGAATAATGAGAACATCTTTAGTATGATATGGATGGATTAAATCTGTATCAGGGAAGATTCATACTTCATTTTTTGGTACTGTTTTGTTATGTGTATGCAAATAAAAAGGGAGATTTACCTGCATAATCTGTGTACAGGTTACACACAACTGTCTCTTTGACAATCTATGTTTAAGACAAAATTGGAAAAGTACTGCAAAGGCGAGGCAGGTGCCTGTAATAAAAAAAATATGGTAGTGACTTAAGAAATATCAAACGAAGCAATGTGTTTGTAATATTGTTCAGAGCCCAGAGCACAAAAACCAGACGTAATTTCAATATTTGAAATGGGCAAGTTTAATTTTGAAGTAAGAGCAAACCAATAAGCTGAGAAAATAGCAAATACAGGGGAGCAAATTGCATTCCTTTGGAAAAGTGAAAAGACTTAAAGAACATATAAAAGTAATCTCCAACTGGAAATTAGAAATCAACCCTCAGAAACCAAATAACAGAAAAGAAATATTACTGTCCACTTTCTAAATCAATATAACACCGCTACAAGACAGTATTACCATGGTAACACCGTTAAAGAATGAAGCAATTCGTATTATTTCAAAATAAAAATCAGAGCCTGAAGCCCAAGTTTTATTACAGCCGCCGACAGATTACCAGTCTGTATTCATATGAAGCATTGCTTTTCAATCACATGCTTTATGAATGTACAAATTTCACTGGACAGGATGATAACAGGGTCATAAATTAACAAGCAAAGGTAACCAGAAATGTATCAGTAGCTGGAGGATTTCTCTTCTGCTGAGGTCTGTGATGAGTGTGCTGTAGTTGTGTTAATGCCCAGCAAAAATATGACTTCAGTGTGGACCCACTTTCTTCTCCTGCAGTTGGTGAGAAGAAGGAGAGAAAATGGCTGAGTTGCTTTTTACTCTCAAATTTGACGCAAATTGGAACCTTCATATCACAGGGTGAAATAAAATGTTGACACAGAATGGGTACATGTGTTGCTAGTTTTACTAACTACGACCTGCATATTGGGTCATTTCACAGAGCAGTGCCTGTGTTGCCTTTACAGTCCTCCTCCGTGCTCTCAGACTCTGTGCTGTACCAGACAGTATGTATTATAAGTTAACAATTGCATCATCTTAGAATAATATGGTAATAAGTTTACGACGTGTGTGTAACTTGTGATGGACAAGACAGACAAAATGGGCAGGTGGCTACATACCACACGAAACTAACCTGAGACATATTTTGGCTTTGATCCATGTAAGTTGTGTTGGAAGTTAGACAAATGATGGCAGTCTGTCTGAAATATTGTGTTACATGTTTGACTCTACATAGACTGATACAGTAGGGAGTGATTTGTTACAGGTAGATTCTCTCAATGGAGCTAAGATAAGGGGCCACAGAGATTCATTTCTGGTTATTGCTTTTGTAGCACAAATTGTTGCAGGCTTTTCAAAGAGAAGTCAGAGTTCAAAAACAGTCTGCCAAACAAGCAGCAGCATTACTGTGCTGCCAAGTAGGATCGCAGGCTTTGAACACGAGACCAGACACACTCATGATCTGTTTTATAGGCCACATAAGAACTGAAATATGAACACTTAAGCAGAACACGCACACACGCAAAGTGGCATAATAGTGAATCAATCAACAGAAACAGACAGTAATCATACACGTACACCCATGTGGCCACCCAAAACACCGACCCACACCTCCTTCTCGCGTAAACACACATTTATTTGTGCAGGCACTAAGTGGATACATTAGACAAGAAGGTTTGAATTGACAAGCCTATAACTTGAGAGGCAATAAACGCTAAGAGGCACCACAATGAAAGAGACCAGATCCAAGCAGCTCTGTTGACAACCTGGCCAAAATGCTGGAGCTGATGGTCGGGACCAGCAAATAAAGGGTGAAGCTTTTAGGCAATGAGCAGCAGGTGATCTCAGCTTTTCTGCAAGTCCTAATGCTCCTAAAAGCCACTCTCCCTGGTTCTGTAATTGGGCATCAGTAGTTAATGTAGTATTGACTGCATTACATGCTTCTGTGCATCCTTTCCCACTAATGCCATTTGCATCACCTTGTACATTTACCATATTGCTTAGCCAATAACTGTTAAAAGCAATCTGAATCATGAATCATATAGGGAACTTTTAGTGAGACAGACATCCAGAGGAGACAATTTACAGTTGAGTTAATTTAGGTACATTTGCAGCACAACATGGATTCAGCCAGACAGACCAATTTATGTCTCTGCCGCAATCCTTTTATTGGTTTTTTAGATGTATAAGTGAAAGGATGCTCTGCTAAGAGATATGAAATATCCATTTTCAAACATAAATAATGGGTTACAAATGCATCCATTACTTTTGGAGGAGGAGGGACCCTGGATGAACTCAAATGTGCAAAAGCTATATACTGTACTTTGAGAAATAACACAGAAAAACATGTTTTATGGTGAATGCAGGTTGTCATTGTGCATGTCAGCAGGTGGTCTATATTGTGTGAGCCAAACAACCCTCAAAATACTCTTTTAGTGTCAGAAAAAGAAAAACATAAGCGAATAACTTCATTCAGACCACTAAAGCATCTAGTACTCTTTAATCTCCATCTGAATACGTTAATCATGTTGTATAAATGCATTTAAATGCATATACAGAGAGCACCATTTAGACCTGAAAGTGATGAATGCACTGCACATCTCAACATCAGTTTAATCCAAAATGGGATGTCATTAGAGGCGAGTTTGATTTAAATGAAAATTAATTAGATTGTCTCACCCATTAACCTAAATACATTGAAATAGATAAGTAATGCAAGTAGGCCTATTTGGATGGAAAGTGAGTGAACGTTGCGCGGCGCTATCCATAATTTGCAATCAAGTTAAAAGCACTTTGCTGTCATCTCCCATCCCGTGGTGATGTCAAAGGCTGCCTCGCTAACTTCACAGACGCAAAAAGCACTTAAGAGGGGGAAAGAAACGAGGAGCCACATGCACTGCAGCGTCTGTGGAGTATCCTCAAACTCAGGGTTACACATCAAAACACTACAGACAAATCTGGGCTAAATGAGCATGCAACTCCTCCACACTGAACTGCAGTATGGCAGGCTATTTGTGTAAGCGCACCTCAACTTCGTGGCATAGAAAGCAGACACAGCATTCAGATTTCTTCGCGGAAACACGGACCCTGACGCGACTAACGTTAAATGGTGTTTGGAAAAAGCCGATATAAAGCGCAGGCTGTGGGTGCGCAGGGTCCGGGGCGACGGGGAACACTTGACGTGTAAAATAGCCGTAGTTCTCCGTGTTACTCCCCAGGTTATAGCATCCCACGGTCGAAGATGTTACTCACCCTCTTCCTTGTCCAACACCATCGTCCTGAGGAACGAGGAGTCCTTCCCCGGGCGATCCGTCCTCGGCTCCAGCAGGCTGCACCGCTCGGTCTGCTCAGAGCTTCTCCTGGAAATGGCTTTGAAACGCGCGGTTGACTAGACTACGCCTCGATAAATCAAAACCCTGGAAAGATGAATTGCCGTCTGCACGTTTTTTTCTCTCTCTCCCTCCTATCAATAATAATTCACACACGGAATACGGTGATATACGAGGCGAGATCCCCAAATCCGGACTGAACTGTAACGCAAATAAATAGCGATCAAACCGCGTTGGTTGCTCTTGATAAATTCCATGCGAATAAAAAAAGACAAAACAATGAAAAACGATATAAATCTAGTGTCGCCTATCTGGTAACTGTGCACACGCGGACGGAACAGACGCTCAGACTGAACGGCTGAGCTCTCCTCGCTGGTAATATTCTCTCTTTCTCGTTCTGATTTGCTCCGAAACAGCAACTATAGTCAAACAATCCCAATTGCAAATCTGACAACTGCTAAAAGCAAACTCACGCCGCCTCTCTCGCAGTTTATGTGCCGCGCTCGCCTCTGCTGCTAGTGAATAAATGCGCGCAGTTTCCAGAGACCCTCGGATTCCCCTGTTAATTAAATCAATTCATTATGCTCAGATCTGATTAGCAGCCCTTCCCCCCTCTTTGAATCAATTATTCAATACACAAACATAATTGCTTGTGCCAGAGGTGTCTAAGTATTAGCTTATTTAACTCCAAGGACACTAATTACCCCTAGGGCAAGGGAACTTTTCTCATTAATTCTGACAAAACACAAAAGCACAGCTAAGGGAAAGTGTGTGTGTGTGTGTGTGTGTGTGTGTGAGAGAGAGAGAGAGAGAGAGAGAGAGAGAGAGAGAGACTGGTCTGCCTGCCAGTCTGAATGTGCGTGTGAGAGAGAGAGAGCAGAAGCGAGCGCGCGTGCACGTAAGGTTGTATTGATGCACGTGCGCACAGACGCGGGTGCGCGTGTGTCAGAGAGAGAGGGGGCGAGAGAGAGAGAGAGAGAGACATTGAGGGAGAGTGATGCTGCTCCGTCGGTGCCTGGTACAGTTGGAGTACACATGAAAATGCGCTTATTGTTTTTTTGCTCCTTACTTTTTTTCCCCTGCAGAATTTAATAGAAATACCATCTAATTGTGGTCTATTTAGCAGTTAATTAGTGTCCAGACTCAGTTATCATACAGGCTGCAGATAAACAGGCGTTTCAAAAGAGACAGCACAACAGATGGGCTGCGTTTTTGATTAGTGGGTAGATAGAAGGTTCAGTTTCGAATCTGGTAATATAATTGTTGCCTGTTATTGCCAAGATGAAAGTGTTGCTGTTTCATGGTGGAGCCTTAAATAGCACCACTTTCACTTGCCCTGCGGAGACTGTTAACCAATTAAGGGTGAGATCCAACAAAGATTAGCCATTTAGGAGAGTGGAGTGGAGTATAGCTACAATAATGGTGGTTCGTCAGCAGCCAGCAGGCTGTCTGTGGTGTGAGCTTGCTCAGTCTGTCCTTGCCTTCTGTTACATATTGCATCAGATATGACAACCCTAGTCTAAGCACATTATCATTAGCTACTTTATAATCACATCATTGTGATAATGAGTAATTGCAATAATAAGTATTATCAAACTATTTCAGTTCAATGGCCCTTTTTAAGATCTGCCCTAGACCACGTTTACAAGAAAATATGTGCAGTGTAACCTCTTCTTTGAGGAAGTATACCTGTATAAACTGGGGTGGAGGTAAAACCTCTGAATAAAATATGTGAGCTTAATTGAAAATAATTTAATCCACATGGTAGTGCATTTATTTCAGGTGAAGTTGAAGTACAATATCTAGACTACACATGCTTTCCAATTTAATAATTATCCTGCCCTGCATTGAAATAACTTTTTATTATAGGCCCTGCTAATGTGATCATGCACCGCAAATCTAAGGCGTAAAGCTCACTGTACATAGCCCATAGGGATAATTTCAGTTCTCAGGGCAGCATGCTGTGGTGAGATTGGGTTGGCCCTGAAATCAATGGACTGATCCCACTCTGTCCAGCTTCCTGGCTGACATGCTTGACTTTTAATCTTCATGGTCACATAGATTGATGACTTATGACCGAGAATGTATGTTTTCTGACCTCTAGTAAAGTGAGTGACACATAATTAATCCAATCACATAGAAAACTGGAAATGACAAGGGGAAAGAATGGTTTAGTATCATCGGGGATTGACTTCAAATAGCCATTTGACATTTGAATGTGAAAAAAAACATATAAAGACTGTTCACAGAGGGAACGAAAATGGTGTGTGTGTGTGTGTGTGTGTGAATGAGGGATGAGTAATAACTGCAAGTCACCACAATTACCTCACTATTACACCAGATTTTTGAGTCTACATGGTATAGAAAATCATGTAATTAAAGAAGTTTCTCGTGTATTCAAGTGTCACTGGTATTTGATCCACATTTGGACAGCTGTAATAGCTGCATAGCTGCATCAGTCCAACGGTGTAGACATGGGTAGGTTGAACATTGGCTCTCAATCAGGCTAGTTCTCATCAATATAAATTACCAACATTACCTTTGTGTACAGACACAACATTTTATGTCTATGACACATGGCTCATGTAGGCCATGGTGTACTCTTCAGCCTCTCTAACAGTGTCTTGAGTGCAGACCCTTTCCCACTCCACATCCAGCAGCGGGGTCAGTACATACTAGAAACAAGTCCCTGAGTGGGCTTCTCTGATACACAGTTAATTAAAATTCATTTCTGAGCATGCATTAACCATGCCCATCTATTTATGGGCAGCTCTCAAATGCAGCCACTACAAAACAGTGCTCTGTAATTAACCCCACCTAATCAGATAGCACACTAGTGTTGTGTTCCTATTCGTCCTCAGGCACACAGCCATTGGACAGGGGTTTCACAGAGAGGATGAGCCCATTCTATAGTTCAGAATGGCTAAGCAGATTAAAACCTCATATCAAACATGATATTTACAGGCAAGGCTCAGTGGAGAGTGCTCCTTTTATGTGGGTTGGGGAGAGGCTTCGGGGCTGGGCTTTTAAAGCCATGTCCCTTAATTGTATTCTGGCTAAGTGGGATGAATGGTCCTTTTTAATCAGACCACTGACGGGGCTCTGCGTTGTAAAAATATAGAGATGGTGCCTGATAGTTAAGATGCAGAATGATATGCTTTTAATCCAGGTTTCTCAGCTTCTTGCAATAGTCAAATGCAATCTAGCGTTAAGCTGACACCTGTAAACATCAGTGTGATTTCCCCTGGTGTTTCTGCTACTGTAGCAAACGTCAGTTTAGTAAGTAATTGTTCTAAATAATATATAGTAATGTCACCATCTTTGCATTGAGTTTAGGCCTGTAAGGCAGACATTCAGTTACTGTTTGTGAATGTACACTGTGCTTAATATGCATGTTTATACTCGGAGAGAAAAGCATTGCCTATCACTTAAATGAAGTTTCACTGAACAGTGAGACCTACTTTTTTTCTCTGAGATTTAAGGTACTGCTCCTCCTAGTGGCTGCTCTTGGCTATGTTTCCCCCCCAGAGTTGTACACAAATGGTTTTGATAGCAGAGATTTAACACATCACATAATTCATTGTAACTACTTCCTTGTGGAGCTCTGTAGACGGCGGGGGGAGAGTAGGAATTATTGGAATCTTTTTGATGTAACCTGACAGGCTCACCATATAGAAAGTAATAGGAATAGTATAAGCCCTGCTGTTCACCTAGTCAATTTGAATTTCATGACCAATCAAATGTAGACAAGGTGTCATTTGGTGGGTAGGGAAGAGGGGAGAGTGAATCCCTTTCCCAAACAGTTAATCCAACTTTAATCCTAGTCATTAGGAATTAGACATGCCGAGCTGTCCGGCCGTGCCTCTAAATTACAATCAAACGGTTACCAATTACACAAATTATTGATGGTAGATTCTCTTTTCAACTGCAAATTAAGGCTATTAAGGAAGGCTCCTTTTTAATGCAAAAGTGACTAATTAACCAGCGGATGGGAAATCTGCTGCCCAGATATCAAAAAAGTTCTCAGCACACATTGCAGAAACACAAGGGAACCAATTAGTTTAATTATCAAAACAGCTAATTAAAATTGCACAGTTCCTAATTAGTTCTTTGCTTTTGCCTCTAATTGACAGCATGGAGATAAATGGGCTGCCGATGAAAATGGGGAGAGGAGAAAAACAGGAGAAACTTCAGCGGAATATTTATGCTGACTTTATCTCCGTCTGTGTGGCAGCCCTTGAAAGTGGAAAATTAATGACCTTAATTCCCAAACTGTTTTTCCTCTAACGGTGCTCCCCTCTGTGCTCCTGGTGCACGCTCCTTTGTATGGGCCTGCCACCCTGCCAACTGCTGGAATGGGAAAAAGGGTACTTGGGGGTGGGAAGGAGCCGCGATTCTCCTCCTAATGTGACAGCTCCCACCTAACAATGGAGAAAGATGAAAGAATGGAGCAGATGTAACCACCGGGAGTGTTGCATCATGGGACTGCAACTCGGTTGCACTTTCTTTAAAGAGCTTCTGTCATCTACAGGGGCACTAATTTGTCCCATGAAAAAGAAGGAACTCTGCCGGGACAGAGATAAAAGACATTTGATGGCCCAGAAATACTTTTGATATATTTTGAAGTTAAATTAGAATTTTAGATTGATTAATGTCATGTCTGGCACCAGGGAACTGCTCTTGAAACTTTGCACAAACACATATTTGTAGATGTTACTAAGTGGTCTAAGGACAGCAAAAACAACTGAGAACCTATTGTGATATCTACCAAATTTATTGTCATTTTTTCCCACCTTGTTGGTATAATCTGTTGAAGGTCCTTGAAAATAAAGGAGAAAGATAGATCCTGTTAGACAGAAATCCTACAGTAGCAAACCTGAACGATAACCATTTACCTCTTAAGATTCTGTGTTAGACCTTGCTTGTGTTTTTGTGCACATGTGCGTGTGGTACCTCTCTCTGGTGTCTATCCTTCTGGCAGGCATCGTCTCTTTGTCTGTGCTGCAAGGCCCACCTCGTCATGTGTAATCCTGTCCCTCTGCCTGCATGCAAGTGACATGTGGGTCCTCTTGGCACATTAGTAGATAACTATCAACTAATCAGTTTACTTTTGGGACTGTGTTAAAATGTAAATTACATTAATGTTCAAATTATGCATCAAACTACGCAGATAGGCCAGGCCAGAGGCCGCATAATGCTAGGATCATTCAGTTAGTGCCTTCTACATGCAGTGTTAATGCACTCTGATTTCCCCTGCTCTGGTTCAAATCAAGTGTGATACGTCAGCCAGTTGGTGTCTGGGAAACTGGAGGAGCTTTGTATGAAGTGGAGGAGAAAGCCCTTTTTGCAAAGCTCCATTAAAAGGCAGAGAGATGATAGCTGCCTGTTGGATTTCTTTTGTCTAATTCAGTGGAAAGGACTTTCTGCTTCATGTGCATTTTAACATTTTACTCACCTCTGGGTTGAAAACTGTGAAGATATTTACTTACTCGTAATCTGTATTAGTAGAAATACATTGCCTGAAGTGCATGTGGTAACATTCAAAATGTGATTTATCTGAACTCATCCTGCCCATTTCAAAATTACACCCTGAAGAGGCATGTCTGTTGCAAAACCTTGGCCTGGAGGAACTTGCTGCCCATGACTAACAAATACACATCTACCACTAATTGATTGTCTTGTGTTTTATTTATGGTGCACTAGTAATTAGCGGACAGCATAATGTAAGCCATTCATTAGCACCTGGCTACCGCTATGGATTTCACTGCTTTGTCTCAGATGCACACATCATTAGGGAGAAACAAAGACTGGAATTTATTAGCATGGCTTCTTATAAATATTCTTAAAGTCAGTGTGCCTTTAAGGAAGAACACAGGCCTGTAAAACTTTTGTCAGCATTTGCTCACTGACTCCATTTGCTGCAGAATATGTTAAGGAAGAGCAGTATAAATTTAATTTTAATTGTTTTGTACACACGCCAGTGAAAAGGAACTGATTGGATACAGTTCAGAGACAGTATATTAATACGTTATTTTCATATGTTAATTGGTTTGCATAATCTCTCCCTTTGCTTGGTTTGGAAGTACCTGGCAATGAGAAGGGGACGGAAGAGAATAGAAGACTGCAATTTACATAAAACCAGCTCCTCTGAACATTAAATAATAATGCATCTGCAAGCTGAAGGTGTGTTCAGTTAGCAGAAAGCACATTTTTATAATTTATAGTCCAGCTGTTTCAGTGCTTTCGAGTCCATTTTCCTCCCTGCCTGCTTTTAATGAAATCTTGTTACTGGAGAATTGACTGGAGTGAATTGAGATTTTAATCCCATTGACGTTCCAGCATGGAAATGCACACTGGTGGGAACTTTTAATGGTGGGCCCTGTAATCAGAAGACACTTGTATTCAGCTCCCTACAATAATGAATCTCATCAAATGTTAAAGCCTAGGCCGCGTGCGAGGGGCTCAAATTTCAAGGTTTTTGACCATCCCCATTTGAGAAATTCCTCAGGGAGTGTGTGATTACTCAAGTTTAGCAGTTTATTGCCTCATCTTTCAATAGCCACTGAAGCACAAAATTCTCATCTAGGTTCCTCTTTTTTTCTTCACTTGAAGAACAGGCCAATATAGACTGCAGAGCAGCTGCTCAGATCCTGAGGAACTGCTGTTGGCAGTGCAATGTTATTAGCTGCCACCATCATTGTCCACTCACTGTGTCATTTAAAGGAAGAAAACTAAATTCCGTGACAAAAATCACTGGTATGATTTTAATTGTGAACATTGTGCATTTGTAGCGGTGTTTGTACTTTCACTGCAGTAGCACTCTGCACAGCACATGTTAAATTGATTTATTTAGTATAACATATTACATGGACACACTGTGCGAGTAAGAAAAATGTATGATAAACAAAAGAATGGTTAAAGAGAAATAAACGTATGGACGTGTAATTGTTAAGTTTCATGTTCAACTGACATTCCCTTACCTCACCTGACCCCGGACATTAGAGCATTGTTAAAACACTGATTGCACAAAATATAAAGTTGCCACCGAGTGGTTTTTAGTCATTATGACACTTTGGAAGGACAAACCCACTTCGATTACTTAATGAAGATTATTGTTTGTGTGTGGTCAGAATAATAATTGAATATTTAAATAATATTGTTTACTGGTTTAAATTGCCAATAACATAATTTTCGGCACTTCAGAGGTTAATTATTGCTAAAGGATAAACTGCAGGTTCAAGTTTTCCATTCTTCTTCCATTCAACTGTTTCCTCTGAACCTCGGCTCTGGAGAAGACTCCAGCAGGTTACATGGGTGAGAGGGATGTGATGCTGTTTTATATTTGAATGACTAAATGTGACCTTTGAGATTAGAGGAGGAGTGTCTTCTCAGGGGGCTGAAGAGAGTCCCCGCTGCTATGAAGCTCATGTCCCTTTGATCCCTCTGTAATGAGACTAACACCAGGCGTTGTGGTCACTGAACACATTGACACACCACTGGAGAGCCGACAGCTATACTGCCTGGTACTAGAGGCGGCTGTGTGTGTGTGTGTGTGTGTGCATGCATGTGTGTCCTCAGGTACAAGAGTGCCGGGAGACATGCAATATATCCACTTGGATTTACTGTTTGGCTATCATACACCGCTTCATGCAGTCATTTGCTGTTAACATACCAAATAAATGATGTATGCAAATGTATACAACTTGTCATGCCAATTAACCCGCCTCATATGGTAATACCACTTATCATTAGACGCACCCCAAGAAATCTCATATTCTCCAAACAAGGAAAAATTAAATTAGTAGAAATTGTTCCCAGCTTTTTTTGTCTTGAGCTATCAAAAGTTTTCAGTTGATGTGATTCCACCCATTCAAGTCCGATGGGCACTCTCACCAACCTCAAAACAACTCTGGCGAAACCCAGTTCTCCGAGACATCTTCAGAGATCCACTGAAGATCAATCATGACCGGACCCGTCCCCACGAGACCCTTAGTAACAGCCACTGATTGCTTTCTGCTGTGCAGGCCGTTAAGTGGAGTCTGGCAATGGGCTCCTGGACAACACTTAACAATCAATCAGAGGGCACAACCACTTCTCATTGCATGCTGGTTCTTCCCCTGCATTACACACAAACAATAATTCAGGTGGACACAAGTGACACTTAAGAATCACGGCCAGAGTATGCCCCATGATTTAGCTGTAGAGGGATACGGTGGATTGTAGACAGAAACTTGAGTTGCGGGATTTACATAAACCCACTGATTGAGTACCATACCGTAAGGATATGACAGAATGCATTTGATGCGTGTCATGTTTCTATATCCTTTGTCTTTGACTGTCAAATATTACCAGTTGTTTGACTTTGAGAATGGAACAAGACATTACTGCTCACTAATATTTCCCCATTTTTATTGTCTCAAAGCTTTAACACAGCACCAAGGTTATGAAACAGATTTGTTAAACCTTTTCTCCGAGACGGCATTTCACAATATTTTTCACAAGATGTTTGGCCATGACTCGGGCCTTTCGTCAGATAAAATACACAATAGTTAGGAATAAAATGTGAACATTGTGATAAGGCCTTGGCTGTGTAGTGCTGAGGACACACATGCACACACATGTAGAAATTCTGCCATAAAAGCATGGACTTAAAGTTTCCCTATTGATTAAGGATTCCATTGACTTAATGAACCTCAAACCCTCCATCAGATGACTAGCCAATATATGCTCTAATCTCTAAAACGGATGTCTGGCTGTGGTTCCTTTTAAATGAATTGATCTACTCAGCTCTCCCCAAATGGGGAAATGGGCAAGTATTGATATGATTCTTGACTCAGTGATGGATGTGTGTGATGGTAAAACACGAGCTACATGGGCCGGAGTGCTGTGGGGTAAGCAGAAATTCAGAAAACAGCTTTGCCGGAGCTCTTCAAAGACAAAGCAATATCATTTGTGTCAATGCCAATACTCAACCCACCTATTTTTTGCCATTTTTTAAGGGGAATAAAGCTTGAACATACAAAGTAAAACTCCTATTCACATTGCTTTGGACGTAAAGACTTTTTAAAATATTTTCATTAATTTCAGAAAAATTATATCAGTTTATATGTTTGCTAAATTATTGAAGATGGTTTGCCTTTATTTTTCATTGATTTTTAAAAAGATACATTCCACTTTCAGCTGCATATCATGCCTGGTTGTAGATATTGTAGAAAAGAAAGGCCCTTAAAGTGAAAGTCACTTGAAGGCTAAAATCCATCTCTGTGGTGGAGTAAAGCAATCACAGCAAGCTTCACAAGAGCATCACAATGGTTTTGTGTGATGTTCAGACTGCATGGCAAATATTTATCTAAGTCAGATTACACCCGAGGGAGACATAGATGTCTGCATCCCTGCATCCCTCCAACCCTCCGTTGTTTCACTGCTGAGAGAGATGCATAGGGTGATTGTTTTGGCAGGGGTTAGAACTTCTAACTGTTCACTTCCCACAACAGAAAACCATTGTTCCATCTCTCCAGGATAATAAACGTGAGTGCCATGAATAATCTCCAGTGTGTCTACAAGCTGTATTGTGATCCTCAGCACTGGTGAGCCTCAGATGGCATCAAATAATTTTGTCTGTCTTCCCTCTGAAAACTACGCAGCTATAAATGTTTGATGTCACTACAGTTCATTTCAATAGCAGAAAGGTGTTTGAGGAAACTGAAACAATCTATTTCTTCCTCTGATCTACTTTTACTGTACACACTTGTCAAACATGTTAAGCTTTTCTTTGACATATAATGAGTCAGCCATACAGGTCAAAGGGCCTGATAATTTGAGCTCTTATTTTATAAACTCATTTCTTTTCACTAACTACCGTGATGAAGGCAGAAATAATAAATCAAAACCACTTTTCCAAAGATCAGAAGATTGCATTGTAACTGTCAGTCTAGCAGGAAATTGTAATTAGCGAGAGGAAATTGTTTCAGTGAAGCACTTGAATTATAAAATGAACCAAAATGAACCATCGAATTATGTAAACATTTAATTATAGACCAATTTTCAAAGACTGCTCCTTGCCTGTCCTTGTTGTCAGACCCTTGTTCTGTACTCGTCATTGGAAATATTGAAGGGTTCAAGCAGAAAACATGCAATCAGGATAATTATATCATATATCTCATATATTCACACACTTTCATGTGGACTAGCAAACCCCTGCAATTGCATAATTGTGGCTGTCACGTGGCTGCCCTGGCACATGCCTCTTAAAATCTGAGGTCTGTCGCTGATTGCATGCAGCTCCTGATTATTGGTTCATTGGTATATAATACCCTCCAAGCCAATCACCTCTTTTTTGTGGAAGCTTGCCTGAAGCATGTATGTACAGTATTTGCTTGCTAAATCATGACCAGCATAGTTTTTCCCGACCTATATTATTGACTCACATATTATTGACCCCATATTAGTGGTAGCGTGACCCCACTGGGCACTCACCATATCAGCAATTTGTGCAGTGGCAATCTAAAAGGGCAAACGCTCTGCCTGTCATCATAGAACTGCAGATACAATTAACAGGCTCTCTATAGGCTTTAGAGGGCAAAACATGACACTCGCACCACTTGCTGTGACCCCAGCATGACATGAAATCAACATGAAATGATAACATAGGAACAGGTGCCTTTATGGCCCCAGTTGTAATGGAGGATGGGAAGGGAAATACTATGCTCCAAGCTTGATGGTACACTACAAACATGATCACAAAGGGAAATGGAAAGGGTAATCCTGCAAGCCATTCTGTGAGTGTAAGACTTGGCAAGTTAGAGAGACATCACTCATGCAGGGCCACACAAATAATATAGATCTCATGCAACCGCATGTCTCACACTCTGTCCAGCAACTGAAGAGAACAAACAGAGAGCAGTGTAGCAGGCATCAGACATGACTTAGACTTGTTCATAATAACTTAAACACTTTCAGATATTTGCTAGGCACTGTGTACATTCTGCCACAGGAAAGTCTTTATTATTGTAACTGCTAATGCATCACAGTATGTACCATATGTTATAGCCTTTGGTTTCGGGGAGCTCAAGGACCATGGACTAAATGTAAGAACTGTCATGCAAGTTCAGTCCCTTTACAACAGGAGCCTGTTTGTTCACAGATGAACTGATGGATATCTTCACAAAAGGGAGAACTTAAAGGTCTCTCCAGTGGACCAGACTTGCCTAACTGCTGTGATGTATGTGACATTTGGGGTCCAACTCCAGATGCAGAAAGCATATCTGCATGCACATCTTATGCAGGAACAAATAAGTGAACTTCTGTCAATAAACCTGACAGATGCATAAGAATCACTGCTTAGAAAGGTAAACAGATGAACTTTTCGTCTCAGGGCATCACTGTAACATAAAAATCAACATTTTTCAAGTCTATAGTGGTGGACCACCTGAGCCTTTTTAATGCGAGTGAGCAAAAAGGAAAACTGACTCTGCAAGCATTCAGTAGATGCAAACCCGGAATTGGTCTGGTGCCCTGTTTTTGTGGGAAATAGCCAAATCTCTTCCTTTTCTTTATTGGAACTGTTGACATAATCTCCTTGAGCAGCAGTTCCTTAATTTCACAGAGAGGAGGATTCAATTCATGATAAGGTCCTTTACAACATTGAAATGATGTGGGATCCACTAAAACTGAAGGGAGTACTCATGATGTCACAGTTCATCAGATCTTGTAGCATCGCTGTCAATCCTGAGAAAACACTGAGAATGGCAGAAGAGAGGAATGAGCAGTTGATCATTCAGAATAATAACCAGTGTGAAGGTCATAAAAACACACTATATATAAAATACTTGTTTAGGAGGCACTGTGTTTTATATACACTGTAAGGATGTCCCAGGCTGTGTGTGTGTGTGTGTGTGTGTGTGTGTGTGTGTGTGTGTGTGTGTGTTTTCCAGTGAGGGTATGGGGAGGTACAAGCCCTGTTCACAGTGATGTCACGCAGCCTCTCCGCAGACTGGCTGAGTAAGAGGAACAACAGAATTTCAACTGGAGAGATCAATTATAGATAGAAGAAAATGAATGGGAAAAGTAATTTAATAAATTATTGACTTGATGTCTTATATCATGTACAAAAGCAAATGAAAAATTAGATTGTGCATTTGGATGAAGTTGGATTTAAAGAGCTTCAAAATTATATTTAATTAGACAAAGAAAAAATGTGTCATGGGTATATGAAGTTTCTTTGGGAAGGCTAAATTAATGATTGCATTTGCGGCAATAGCAAATGATGTGCCAACGAAGAGTGTGACTGTCTGGAAAGGCAAGGATTGGGTGGGGGGTGGCATTTGAAAGAGTCGACACCGCAGTGATCTTCTGTCTTCCCTTTTACCCGTTAGATGGGCAGATTGGAGGGAGTGTTCCCCTAGTCTTTGTGCTTTTTTTACTTTTAACGCCTTACTAGACGCTAATAGAATAATACAACCACTGTAAAGAATGTTAGCTTAACATGTTGAGCACACAACTATGTATAGGTTACAAATAAAAGGAGAAGTCAACATAAAGTTTTTTGGTTGGGCCACAATGAGCTGCCAGACCAGGTTGTTTAACTGGAGGGTTGAACAGCAAAAGATTCTCTCGTTTCATATCCTATTTTTATGGCATGTATGTATTGTATGTGTTATGGCAAAAAGGAAATGTTCACATGGAAAATTTAAAGGATACTTTTGTATCCTTTCTGGGGCAAGGAAGTATGCATAACAACTTTTCCAGCATGTGATAATATTGAGAATAGAGATGTTGGGAAGTTTAAAGTTCATTGTATACATTTTGGCCAATATAACATGTGGTTGATCTTTGTGGGTTTGGATTTGGCCTGAACCTTATTTTACACTGTTGTTTTATTATTCCAAAGGACATGTTCAATGCTGAATTAAACATTGGCTTTAAGACTTAAAAAGCCAATATGCTGGCTCACACAGCAGCCCCAGGAAAGTAAATACAGATTGTAATTAGATGGAGTAACTTTAAAGTTGGATTTCACTCTCTCCTTTGCATGAACTGTGATGTGATGAAGCCATGGGACAAATAAGGGGGAGAGGGGAGGAGCGGCAGTGGGAGAAAAGAGGGGGGGGATAGGGGAATAAAGACTAATTTATGTGTGAGTTTCCAATGCCATCTCTGGGCCACTGAATCCCCTCAGACTCTGTCGCCTGGTGTCTGGAGAGGCAGAATGCAAATGGAGCAGGTTTCTAGGTGAGGTTGGGCACAGTCACAGGCCCATGTTGGGACCCGCTTATGCAGTTGCTAAACAAGTGTTCTTTGTCATGCTGGGCCCCTGGGGTTGAGCCAAACGAATCCTATCATCTGCAGTGCTGTGTTACTTAAGCAAAAATACTCAAGTTTGCAGCTACTATTTATGAGATGAAAGACCATCTTCAGGGAACGTCAGAATTAGTTATTTTTTCCTCCCAATTAATTTGTGTTGTGAGTATAGTTTCATAGTCCCCACATGGGCTCCCCAGTGAATTAGTTTGGTGTGCTGTGTATGTGCTCGATAGTCAGTGTGTCAAGACTCAAGGAATAAGGGGACTGGGTACCAGCTTTGTTTGTTTTGCTGCTATACGAAACTCTTCAGTAGAATGTGGATCATTCATTTAGTAGTGGATTTATTTTAACCAAAAAACATCCATGTCACCTAATATGTTTTCCCTTTCCCACCCCCTGTCTTTGCTAATCTAATAAATGCTTACACACTGACTAATACTAGGCCAGAGTCCTTGATGAATTAAGAAACACTGTGTTGACTAATTGACAAAATCACTGAAAAGTAAAGATAAAATCCTCACTGTAATTGAATGTGAAGCATCATTTATCTATAGATTTGTACCAGACTACTTTATTGGATTGCTTTCCTGCGCCTGAAATATGCTTTAGCAAATTGACCTAAATTCTCTTGGGGAATATAAAAATCAGCTAAATTTACTTTAAATATACTTCTTTCAAACCCATGATGTGAAGTTTTATAATATGCTCTCTCTAATCATGGAAGTTCACTTCTTAAATTTCTAGTCCTCATTGTGGAGAGGGAGAATGCTGCATGTCGTCAGGCAATGCTGCAGCCCTGGAACAGAATAAGGTGCTAATAAAAAATGTGTGACTCTACTAATGAATCTGATTCTGCAATTCGGCAACTCAAGCTCTTAATTATCATAAGACATTCGCTAATGTGCTCATTCAAATGGGAAACACTTTGCTTGGAATAAACTGCATGACTTAATGACTTGAGAAAAGAGCCTGATGACATCCTGCTCTCTTATCAACACTTCCCAAAGACTGGCACAAGAGATGGTGGTTGGATACGATCAAACTGGCCTATAAATGAAGCCACTAAATATTCATTGCCGTCTAATATGGTCACAGAGTCACTGAGATGCACCATGTATCAGGCAACTCTTCATATTTTTATACACTGATCTGGATTTGAGACAAAGAAGAGCAGAAATCTAAATGGTAGTCACTCTGGATATCTAAGTGTAAGGAAGTGATGCCAACGCTCTTTGTTCTAACATCTGCTCGTGAAAAGAGATAAAAAGAATGGAAGCATTACAGGATATTTTCAAGCGCCTTTTGCTCTGAGTCTAAAATAGGTCTACTTTGACAACGAACATCAAAGTAAGTCATTATGGCTGTATATGATCCAACCATTAGCTGCACACTCCACTTTCGTGGCATTAATTGCTCTTTACATGTGTACACACGTGTATGCTTGTTAGTGCACGTGTGTGTATGTGTGTGCATTTGCCGACGTGTATATGAGTGTGGTGTCTATGTGTGTGCCCACACGCACTCACACAGCCTGTTCAGACAAGTAGAGGTGTAAAATTAAATCCCTTAGTGCAGCTGCATGCAGATGATGTGCTTCAATGGCCTAGCTGCTCTTTGCACCATTGTAATTGAATAACCTACAGAAAAGTAATCACATTCCCACTTTGCTATTCCCTCTCTATGTAACATGTAAAAAGTCCTCTTGTAACTACCTGGTAGAGCAACCCATCAACAGCTGTTAGAGCTGACTTGAAGGTTAAATATTAGGAAGGAATCCAATTTCTCTTGTCTATTCAGCTCAGCGGTGTGTTAGATTGCAGCTGGACTGTGCTTACGGAGTGTGGGATATGAAGTGGGCTAATCAATCCCCTCTGCTTCATTCTCAAATTCCTCTCATATCAGGTCCCTGCCCCCCGGGCAGGCCTTCTGCTTTCCGAAAGCCAATTCCACACGAAATAAGAACTGTGACCTGCAGCTAGAGGGTGAAGTTGAGTTTTCCCTTCATGATTAATCTCTTCTTGGGTGGTTTTCAGAAAAAAGGAGAGGGGGAGGATAGAGCGAGAGGGTGCAAAAAATAAGAAAACATGCAACTCGCTGCCTTGTGACCTGCAAGTTTTTTTTCCCTCTGAATGAGCCCGGTGCACTGGAGCCTGCTTATCTCCCGAGAGAAAGACAGAATTCATTTTTTGACAAGGTTTCATGTTGACATTGAGAAAATGAACTACCCGATTCTATGATTAAACCTGGGCTGTCGTAATTGTCATCTGAACTGTGGTGATGATGAAAATTTGAGTATTTTTTTCATAGCTTCATGTTTGGAGGAGTTGGAGCTCAATAAATGGAGTCTTGATTCAAAGCTTTAGAAACTATAATGCTCTCAAAAACAGGGATAAATAGATTTTGTTTTGTTGTGAGAGGATAACAACATACTGTATTATGAAAAAATAATGTAACACAGAGCGAGTCATTTTGAGTGGGCCAGAAGACTCAGCCTAAAAATATTCCTTAACATCTCACTTCAAATCAGATTTAAACCTAGTTTTAATAAACACCGGTGAAGTAATGGATGTTGAATGAACACACTGGCAATATGACCTAAAACAAAGGAGCATGCCCTCATTATCGAGCAGATGGGCTGCCAGAGTTGAAGGGTAAAATGATATAACCTTAAAGTGACAGTATCACATTTTACAGGTTATAATGGCATCTGTCACTGAGAGTGGACCTGTCAGACACTACTTTCATGCAGCTGAATTGCTCCTAATGGCTGTTTCTCCTGGTTCAGACCCACTTTTAGAAGCTGGGGTGATGTCTGTCTAAGGAACAGTGACGTTAAAAGCATTGAGCCAGAATGAGATGGACTTACAGACCATTTCAACTCTGCCATTGTCCTTTGTTCAGTGTTTTTGAACTAGGCTATCCTCTTTGTTAAAGAAAACTTCCTTCGAGGACAGTTATGATTTCAGCGTTAAATGGTCAACATTGAAAGCATCAGTGTAGAAGAAATGCACTCACACAGGGACTCTAAAAGTTTACATTTTTAATGACATAATGATGATCCCACATTCAATGTACATGTTTTACTCACCCATCTTGTAAATGTTTTAAGTGTGTAAAGCATTCCATTTGGAAAAACAGGCCATTTGCCTCCTACCACCTACCAAACAAATTGGTTGAGAACAACAAAGTTCAATCTACGTCTGAATATTTCTTTGTTTGTGTGTTTTCCCTCTCCAGCGGGGCACTTATGAAAGTGTTCTTTTGCATCAGCGATAAGGTATGCTAGCCCACTGGGAAACAAGTGAAAGTGGGTTTTAGAATATGTGGGAGACCAAATTCCTACAGCTAGAAGTACCTCTGCGCCAGGCTAAACAGTGGGCACAGGCCTCAACACACACCCTAATGGAAGAGTGAAGTAGCATACAGTGTTGGAGTGCAGGTTTGGGCTGAAGTAAACAAGGCTCTACACACTGCTGGTCCAAGGGCCTGTAAGTTATTCATTAAAGATACAGTATGTCAGCGCAGTCCTCTTTACCTATTCCCACAGAAAGTGTCCTATTGTATTTTCTGTAATTTAGGTTGGACAGCTTTCCAATCAGACAAATTCAGCCTTGGTTATTACAGATTCTGCTTTTCAAAAGATGCAATCAAGTGTTATCTAATCAGCTTAATCTGCAATTTAGCTACACTTTGTGGAATAAGCGAAAACCAACATTCAATAATTGTTTTTAAGAAAAGTTACAAATACATGTCTACATTTTGGCAAAACAGTGTTTGCTAGTTGATTCTAATGAGAGGCATTGACATTCCTTAATTAAGCCTCATATTTCTATGTGATTGGAACAGTAAAAATAAAAAAGTGACTTATATTTTTGTCATCAGATTGAAATAATTTAGGTGGCTGTCCGTTGTTGGACAAAGAACAGTCTGACATTATTGCTAAAATGTTACCAAAAGGCACATGTTTTTACAGTAAAGGGTTACTTGGTAATGTAATCGGTGCTGCTCACTGCCAGCAGTGTAACCCAGTGTAAGGTCAGTTGATGTGGCAGCTTTTAAGATTTGTAAAATGAGAGAAGACATCAGGGCAAAAACTGTAATCCGAAAATCATATCAATGACTCACAACCCTATAAGTTGTACGCTGTTAACATTTAAACACAGTATTAGTCATATTTGTATTTTTTGATCCATATATAACATTATGAATAACAATAATTGAAATTTTGTCAACCTGCATTTAAGACCTCAACAATTACACCTGTACAGAGTCTGGTTTGTCACCTAACCTGAAAATAAGATAATAACAATATTCATTTTTATTATGATAGTAAACTTACTGTATATATTTTAGAGTACAGTATTGCTTGTCACCCTCTATTCTAATGTTTCTTGTCACTGTGTGGCTGTGTACTGTCAGCTATCTAAATATAACATCTTATACATATAGCAAGCTAAAGCACCTGCTAGCTATGGATGTGTATGCTACATGTTGTTGGGTGGTGATTGGTGGGGTGGTCACATCCCACTCAAATTAGGAATATTTGAAAACAATGTAAACCTGAGTAGCGGAAAAAAGTCTTTCTCATCCAATACTGAAAATCTAGGTAACATTAAAGGTTGGCATTCTCCATGATGATGGTAAAATTGCTTTTAACTAAACTGTTAATTTTGATGACAAAGTGTGGATGCTGTGCGTTTTTTTGCATAGAGTCTCAACCTTTTTGCACAAGCAGCATAAAAGTTTAGTCCCGGGCCGTAATGATGCGAATGATGATGTGGAAGACTGACACTTTGTCAGATGCTTTTACTGTGAAGGTGAGGGTGCAGGGCGAGAAATGCTCCCAGAGTCCTCCTCACCTCATTGTCCTTTTCCAGGGTGGAGGATGGAGTGCCGATGCCCTCTCTTTGCACCAACTACAACTGTCATCTCAGGCTCATTCAGAGCTCCGCAGCACTTAGGCCCCATTTGCTTTTAAGGATGTCTGACAGGACAGCAGCCACGTATGATCAAACTTTACTTTCACTGTGCACTTGTGACAGTTCATTGAGAGAGGCTCTAATGTGCTGTCAGCAGTGCTCTCCACTCAGCTGCCTTGATTTACCTTCCCCATCTGTCTCCGTCAAACAGCAATAAGTTGAGGATGAAAGGAAAAAAGGTGGCCGGTTAATTCCACATCCTTGTGTTTAACAATGAATTCACACGAACCAAAACTGTATTTCCTCTTTGAACAGTATTTCCAATTAACCACGTTTCCAATGAAACAGTCTACTGTAAGCTTAGACCTGTTACCGTTTAAATATGTAGGAAATGGAGAGTCTGTGACCAGTTTGCATATTTCCACAAACCATTCTACAGTAGCTTTAACTGTAAAGTGATTTTGCATCTTCAATATTTTATTAGTATTAGCTACAGCCAGTAGTAAGATGTTTTGGAATTTCACATTTAAAACTGCACTAATGAATAATTATATATATAAAATAGTTCAAATGACAGAATCTGAAAGGGGTCACTTGTACTCTGCAGTTCCCATCATCTCTATGGAGCATTTTATCATCTTTGAGCTTGTTGTTTTGTTTTTATGGGCCGTACCTTTACTGTTTTGGTTCACTCAAATCACTCTCATCAGCATCTTTTAAAAGCTCTAAAACCCAAAAGACATACACAATTAGCGACTAGCTGGTGAATTTAGTCACTAAATATTTATCTCTGGAGTTGGCCAAAACAGGGCTAAAACAAACTGCATATTGGACTTAGATTCACCATGTGACCAGAAACACGACTCCAAATGAATGCTGATGTTGCTTGTCTTGGCTAGCAAGTTTGCCATAGTGGAAACTTTCACTCAAAAAAGTGGTTAAAATGGCAACTTTAACCCTTAAATGCATGGATGTTTTTTCAAACATTCCTACCTACCACAGTTTTTTAGTTCCCAGCACTTACATAACTCAGATTAAGCTATATAATAAAATCATATTGCTGGTAAACAAAAATTTGTATGTGAAGGTGTCAGACAGAATGTTAATTTACATATTTCAGCGTAGCCTGTTATATTTCATGTTTATATCTTACACATAGAATTCTGTAACTTCTCACAGACCAACACCTACCAAACGCAAATGAGTTAGTTAGATAATTTGTGATCACTGTGCTAAAGCAGCTCTGTTTCTTGACAAAACCAAAAACATTTTGACCATTCACCAACTTTTGGAAGTCGTGCCACCTCTTCTTTTCTTCAGCCATGGCCACAACAGCTGAAGGCCAAGATTTATCGCCAGTAAAGTGCAATAGAGATCTGTGAGGTCTTCTGGCTTCCCAAGTTAGAAACTTCTTGTGTGTGCAGCGGTAGACTAGCAGCTCCTGTGTTCTTCGAGGTAAAATTGCTGTTACTAGAGTTTGGTGGCTTTGATGAGATGAATTTACCATTTAAGTTGCTTTATGTATTTCATGTAATTGGTGTTATAAATGTGTGCTATTTTATCCACTAATTCATGCATTTTAGTCTGTCAGGCCACAGTACGAGAATAGATAAATCCTCCCCGCTCTGCCATTTTGCCAATGATTATTATGTCTAAAGCCATTCAGTGTAAAACATAGAACTTGTAAGTATAACCCCTGTTAAATATTTCTCACATAATGATTCACTGCCCTTGATGAACTAAACCAAAGGGACAGAAGCCAGAGATCAGAGATCAGGCAGTGTTTGGAGGCTTGAAGATCCACTGTCACATTAGCTCACTGGAGTGCTCATCAAAAGATGTTAATGTGTCTGTTCATTTCATTCTAAGGTCTTCATTTTGCCTTTTTTACGATTTAAGTTTCATTTTTGGAACTGGCTACATTTACATGCTGTAATACAAGTCTCTTGAAGGCCTAATAAATAGGAAACTGAATGGGATTCTTTTCTCTCTCTCTGTTTCGCTTTAGCTTTCTGCTTTGATCATACCATCCCATGACATATCCATAGTCAGCTTTTCAACTCCAGGAGTGGGCCAAGCCTAATTAGTGCTACAAGGAATAAATCAAAGCAGGAAACGGGACTTGTTCCACACACAGCTCATAATGCACTAAAAACCTCTAATATTTCCTGCGACTGTCCGGCGAGTTTACAATGTCACATGACGTAACATTTTTCCAATTCTACCTCAGCCGAGGTAAAGAGTAACTGTGGTTTGACATTACACATCCATCCTGTGAGGTACCTGTGCTGCTCTCTTGGTCCTTATTCTAATCTTATTTAACAGTCTCTGCCTGACACGCAATTCAATGCAGGCCCCCAGATTGGAGAGTTTCCAAACAATCCTGAGCTCACCCAAGCTTGGAATTGGTTTTCCGTGGAACATCTCCCTCCTCCCTTTGGGCACTTTACCAATTTGACCAAATTTGTTCCATCACTGGTTCTAAGTACCAGAAGTGTTTTCTGCCCACACTTGGACTCGTTTCTGCAATTTGCACATTCTTTGAAGAACATTAACAGCTTTGTCAGGGCCTGAGCTACCGGCTGCTGTGGTATGGGGGCCCATGTTTCAGGGGATACTCAATGTAAAATTGCTGCAAAACATTAGCAACATTTCAGATCAGTTCCCATCCTATACAAAACTTAAACATGGATTTAAACACAGTATATAAACACTTAATAAAGTGTTTATAACAAACAACATTCTCTAATGTAGTCATAAGCAGATATAAGTATGGAAGGAAGTCTTTAATAGTGTGAGAATTTGAAAAATATCAAATATAAATAAAAGAAACTATTAATATTGGTGTATCAATGGCTGATGAATGATCGACAACATCATATTGGGTATCAAAATATATATACTTTATAAATAAAATGTTACAAATGTATAGTATAGTAAAGCCTTGTGAACTCATATTTCCATCTGTTTATATTAATATTATATTATATAACCATGCTAATATATTTGTTTGTATGCATAAGTAACCCCTGAGTTACTTATGATCATGTTTTGACAGTAAGGCTACCCTCAAGCTGGTCTGGCTCACTGTGATTGAATACAAAGAGTTTTCTCCACAGCAACACTGTCTGTACAACTGTACTTAAACGTCCGTATACTATGTTCATAATTATGTAGGCATAAAAACACTCGTTCAACTAAAGTTAGGCCTCTGTGCCTTCTAATTTAATATAAACATTCAATGCCACAGAGGCATCTGTCCAGTTGATGCATATTGGGAATACAATGGACTACTAAAAGCTGATATACTGTAATGGGCTAAGATAATTAGAGTTATAAAACCCTCCATAAATGTCCCATTGAGATCAGGAGTATAAGATTATGCCCACAGAAATGCACGCCCACTGCTTTTTTTAATTTAAGGGATGAGTGTTAGCAGAAATATCATTTAGCCATGTGATCACATTGGAGGTGTACATACAGATAAAGACTGGAACGCTTCATAAAGCACTGTTCTAGAGTTGGGTGATAAGTGCTTGAATTATAAGTCAGCTAATGTGACCGAGTGACTGTAAACTTTCCGGCAGTTCTGAGGCATGAGCTGCTGCAGCGAACAGCTTCAGGCTCCAAAAGTAATTAACAAAAACTTAAAATAATTTGAGCTAATTCGTCTCTTGCTATCTGGTAGAAAATGATGCATTACTGTATATGTTGATTATGAGTGGAAAGAACGCCTTTATCTGCAAAAGTGAATACCTTATGCTGAGCCTGCTTCTTTAAAGAGGCAGCTTTAGGGGATATTTGCAATGGGCTTTCTTCCTTCCTCTTTTTAATTTGTGAATATTCTCTTTACATCCACAATTTAAATGTGCGGGACTTCGTCATTACTTGTCAGTCTTCACCTGCAGAGAACAGCAACCTCCACTTCTGTTTGTGGATATAGTCAAACATGTTAAATAAAAACAGAATATAATGCACTGTAACAAGGATTTTACAGCACATTACTTTGTTAATGTGGCACAAATTCCACCTTAGTGACAGAGTCGGGTTAGACCATGGATGTAAATGAAAAAGCCAGTTTTGATGATATGGGATGCATAAAAACTGGCAAGTTGGCAAGTATTGTTCATATGTCAATTGTTTTTGTTTTAATTTCCAGAGAAATAATTTATCTTTGCTCAGACTTTGTTTATGTTTGACAGCTATATTATGTACACAGCAGCATATGAGTTTGGTAGCAATTTATTTGTGTAATTCTGCTGGCCTTGTGTGATCCCGGCCTGCTCTGCTGGTTCCCTGTGAAAGCAGAGACTGGAGAGAGTGATAGCTGGACCCATTTAATGCCCTCTGATGGGCTCAGCCTGTTCTTTATCTCTCTCTGCATCGTACCATTCTGAGTGGCTGTAATAGGATAATAACCTCATCTGTATTTGTTTTTAGACCATTGACTTGAAACCTTGTTGATACATTTATTTCAGAAAATGCAGGTAAATTGTGTTTTCCGCTGCCCTTTATTTCCACCAAGAAATATCTGAGAAACACATTTCATTCAAAAAGAAGCAAAACTGGAGAAACATGACAATACTCTACTTAATTGAATTGAATTGTACTGTATTGTGACTCAGTTGTCAGTTTATTAAGTACCCCTAGCTAAAATTCATGCAGTGTCATACAGCAGTCCTATAATAAGGGGCTGCAGTTTGTGGTGCTTTAAAATTGTATTGTGTTATACTGACAGGTGTTTCTATTATTTTGTCCAACCAGAACAAAAACACCTCTCTAAAATTGGTGTCTGTCTGTCTGTTCGTCCGTCCATCTGTCTTTTATGAAAAACAAGGAGACAGACTAAAATACAGCAGCTGTGTTCGTCTCATCCTGTGCATTTGATGTAATTGTTTAGAAATAATGAATTGAGTAATGATGGCATAATTTACAGCTTTGATTAATCTGGTGTCTGGCGGTGTTAATCAGTCAAGCTCCACAGTTGGGATGGTACATATCCAGTTAGTGAGCGCTGCTACCTGTGGTATCATGTAGTACTGCGGGGTTAGACAGCAGAAAGTGGACTTCAGCGACTTGTGCATGCTTTTAAAATACTTCCAATCTTAAAGGAATAGTTTGTCATTTCAGGAAAAACGCTTATTTGATTTCTTGCCAAGATTTAGATGAGAAGATCGATACCACTCTTTTATTTGTCTATTAAATGTGAAGCTACAGCCAGGAGATCATCTCAGCTCTAAAGCGCACTGGTTTACAAATTATGTCTCATTTGTTTTATCTATACAAAAACCAAAGTGTATAAACAATGTGTGCATGTCGTTATTTCTTCGCCTTCGCTTCCTAAAGTCCCCAATGGTTGCCTCAACTGCTCCCAGCCAGGATACAATTTAGGAAACACAGCGTGACTTTTTTTTTAAATTTGTTTTGTTTTGTTTGGAGTAAATAAACAATAACTAGAAAAATAGTGACCATTAGAAGTGCCTGAAGTCAGATTTTGTTACTTCTGGAGTAAGCCAGACTAGCTGTTACCACTCTTTCTGCTAAGCTAAGCTAACCGTCTCTTAGTTTCATTTTTAATTGAGTGTAATGAGAATGCGGGTGGCACAGTGGTCCTGTGGACTGCACTGTGGCCTCACAGCAAGAAGGTCGCAGGTTCAGACCCTGGTTGCATTTCTGTGTTCTATGTTCTCCCTGTGTCTGCGTGGGTTCTGCTCCAGTTGATTGGTCACAAAATGAAGCACAAAATGCAAACACACTGATTACCAAATCAACAAAATCTAAGCATGTCACCAAAATCAGGCAGGCAAAATGCTCTGATTCTGAGATGCTCCTTGTGGGAGATGCAGCCTGAAGTTGACGGAATGGAACGAGATCACATGGAGCTGTGAAGAAGGTAGTAAAAGCACAAAAAATGACAAATTAATAACAAGTCAATAATGTGCGGCAGACTGCACGCTCCTCTGCTGAGAAGCTTCCAGTTGACTTTGATGCTAGGCTATGGACGCATCCGTAACGCGCCGTAGCCAGAGGCAGTAGATTTCTGGCGTAACTCTGGCAAGAAAGAAAATAAGGCCACATTTCCCAAACCATTCCTTTGAAGTCATACATGATATTTTATTGTTTTTAGAGACACAAAGCAATATTGTGACTTTGACTGTCAAACATAATTAAAACATAATTAAATTTACAATACATCACAGATATTTGGGTAGACTGAAGGCTATCTAGAAACTGTGATTGCTATGAGGAAAGCAGAGCGATTCTTCTGCCATTCCTTACCAGCTCCAGAGGATGATATACAGAGGGTGTAGTGCCTCAGCAAAGTTCTTTCATCACAAATCTAAACAGTAATCATGTTATGTCAATGTTGTTGCAGTTTCAAAAAGGGTTTGATTGGTAGTCAATATATCCCCACTCTGAACAGTGTTGCATGCTATTTAGAGTGCTAGATTACCATAGAAGTAGGCCCTTATACATTAAAAAATCATTCTCTAGAATAAAAAGTTGCTGTAGTTCAGTTTCAGCTGTGAAAGCTGTAAGTAAAAGTCATTTTACTGAATATCTAATGAATGTTTCTTTCTTCGTGTTTATTGTCAGAAGTATTATAGACTATCACCGGCATGTGCCGACATCCTGTGAACGGTTTGTGATTGTTCCCTCTGGTTGGATGAATATAATGCATGATCCATGCACTACTGCAGCTGGTGGCTGTCCGCAGCGCCATGCAACTGCAAAAAATTCTTTCTAATTACGGGAAAAGGTCGCAAACACAGCCACAGCTGTTGTGTGGAGCATAATTGTAGCAAAATGGCTACATATGACATAATAATTATTATTATTATAATAACAAACATGCCTGATATTTTCACAGTCAGCCCCAGGCCTATATGCTTGCAGCTATTAATGATTCAGCAGTAAGAAGTAAGAATCATAGTCTGTCCCGCCCCTTCCCGTCCTGCAACCCGCCACCCTCCTGTCCCAGGGGGGAAAAAACTGATCTCCCCTGAAAGTTATGCAGCTCTCACACTGAGGGTGGGTAGTAACTTGTTACTATAACGCAAATTTGCGAAATAAAAAAGTAATTTGCAACAGTGAGTCCCTCAACTAGAATGTTGAAGGTGAAACTAATATTTCACTCAATAGCTACCAGCTGTTATTTATTCATCAAACAATAATTTCTGAGATGCACAAAGAGAGAGAGAAAATATGTGTAGATGAAACAGTCATGCTGGGCTTTACACATGACGCACAGCTTCCTCTAGACCTACATATGTAGGTTTACCCTGCTTCAACAATCAGCTGCTCCTGTGTTACTGCCACAATAATTCTTTGCATTGTAAAGATTATGTTCATAGATGCTTAAGCAATAATCAGATTGTATTGGCTGCCTGTGCTGATGCAAAGCAAGTGGTTTGGTTGGCTACATAATAAAATATACAATAGTAGGAACAATAGCAACAATAGTAGGCTGGGCAGCAAACATTATATTTTAAAATGTTCTCTAAATAAGTTCATGGAGATTTAAAATGGAAAATAATTGTAAAAAAGTAAAAAACAAAAATTGCTAAATTACAGGCAAACAAGCAAAGCAAATTGCATTGCCTAGAAATAGCCATGTTGGACAGCGGCTGTTTCTAACCTGATTCACAGCAGATGAAATAAACAGCATTATGAAGTATATTATACTTTTACTTGAGTAGGTTTGTCATTTTTTTCTTTTCCTTGATGTATTTTTTATGGTAGTAATTGTACTTTTACTTGGAAAAGCTTTTCAGTAGTTTATTGACCACTGAGCAGCCGCCCCAATGCCTAGTGACATGCTGACATGGATAAACATGAGACAGTCAGCAGAGATGAGGGCAATAGCACAACAGAGTCAAAGTCAGCACAGCCCAAAGCACCAGTTTATAGTAAGATTGATAATGATATGGCTTATTTATTTATTGTGCTCAAGGGCTCAGTACTTAACTTTAGGAGAGTTAGAGAGGTGTTTCTAGTTTTGAAAATGTATTTTAATGGATCATTTAGTTATGTACTCTAAGATTTTCAAAAATGCAGGAATAAAGGTCTCTAAAGACCCAGAGGCCCCGACCAATGCTTTGTGGAGAGTGGACTGACCAGGGACAAACTCCTCGGCCACTTTTTTGCCCCTGACCAACCTTGCGTCCTGAGGTGTGTATGTGTCACTGCTAAGTGTCCATATACAATTTAAAAGTAGTCAAATGTTCACACAGAGATGAGCATCTTACAGTATTTGAAGAGGAAGAGGACAGAGGTCACAGGATTGGGAGTAGAAAACAATGAGGAGAATGAGCTTGTAAGTTCTATGGATAGCTACTAGACATACTGTAAAGTATATTCTAACATTCACATAGTAAAATGACTTTGTTAGGCCAATGGCAAGTTATCAGAGTTTGCTTTGAAGACAGTTCTGTGTTCACAACCATTTGTTCCTAGATGTGAGATGAAGTGACCACAACAGGGAGAGACAGGGCCAAGTGAGACACATGTAATGGAAATATCACAGGCAGCTCATACGTGTAATGTTAGGATAACTGAATACATTTGTGCGGCGGATGGCTACATTAACTAGCAGCTGTTCCATGTTTTTTATGGTATGTCGTCGGTTTTGTTGTATTTATATTATACTCCATCTCTTCATAATCTCCTCTCCCCAGTCCGTTCTCCATCTTCTGTCACTGCAAATACCCTCTTTCAACCAAAACAAATGTCATTACAAATGAGTATGTAAATGCTTTTTAAAAATAAAAAATGCTAAGGAGGACCCCCTAGCACTTCAGCGTCCCTCCCAGTTTCAAAGTCACTCCTATGCCCCTGCATGAGCAACATCTAAAAGAGGTAGCTCTAAAATGACACTGTACTTCTCTTGCTAATGCACTGTTGTATCCTGCAGGAGGTGGCTGTGTTAACGCAATGCATGCAGGTAACAGCCGCACCGCCTAGCCCTGAGTGCCAGCAGCCTTTTAGTGGGGATGTCATGTTTGCTTCCTGGGGATACAGACGCCAAACTCAACACAGCAAACCCTACTTAAAATCTGAGCATATTCAGGCCAGTGGAAGATAACAGGATTGCACATGAGACCTGTGCAAATGTCTTCTGAAGGGCAATGGGATAAACAGGCACTTGTCTGTGCAGTGGAGGGGTGGGGGCGGTGGAAATGTCGGCCTTTGGGATGGGAGATAGCCAGGCTCTTCCAGGCAGATGGCCTCCCCCAGCTACAATGCAGCTGACCCCCTCCCCAATCCAACTTTGGGGCCTCATATTGTTTTGTATGAAGGCCAACATCCTTATTTATGATTTTTTTCTGTTCAATGTGTGTGCTTAGAGACTCCAGTGGTGGTGAAGTTGCCATGACTTTCATTAAAGCCGAGGCCGAATGAAATATGGATGTGCAGGGAGTGAATTAGAGTGATGGAATGGGCCAAATATTGCCTTCGTGGTGTCTCGGCAATACTGTCTTGAGGGGATAGATACTCAGGCCTGAGGAAAGTAAAAAACCCTTTCCAAGTTCAGCGCATTCATCAGCAGGCCAGAGAAGTTTGCCTCCATGCAATGTTGATGACTGTTGTGCTGCTGAGTATTTTGGTGTATTTGGAAAAACTGGAATTGGTGGGAATATCTGTAACCTTTACCTGTGATGAGGGTTTGACCTTAAGAACAGGATTTAAACGTCAATGTTACTTCAACAAATCTATTATGCCTCTGACATTCAAATACCAGTACTGCTTAAAATGCAATGTGTTTTTTATGATTTAAAGAAATGAGTCAGAAGAAAATGTACGGTAAAAATCTTTTGATATTTTTTTTCTATATTCACTATATAATATAGAATAGTAGGAAAAACCATTCACATACATTAATTATTCACCCTACTGCAAGAGAAAGATATCAATTCTTGGCAACACAGAAAAAACTCAAAACTGTTAAACTATGGTACAGAACATTAAATATTATATTAAAGATTAAATACAAGTGAGCTGCCAGGCATCTTCCTCAGTTGTAGTTTTAAAAGATTATATTGCAACAGAAAGTATAAGCTGAATATCTCAGCCTCTAGATCAAACACAACCCATCCAACCTGAAATAAGAACATGTTTTTGCAAATATCGTACAGATGGAGGCTCAGAAATACTATTTCAGCACACTGAATAATTGGCTATTGACACTAAGTTGTCACGACACCAAGTTGGATCCACTTGGTCCCAGCTTGTTGTCATGCTGCATAAATGAAATGCAGCAGAGTCAACAATATGAATTCAGTTCATTCAGCTCAAAATAATCCCAAATAGGCCTTCGTGTGGAAAAGTTTGCAGTGTGAAAGTGAGTTCACCTCATGAGTTTATTCAACAGCACCAGCAGACGACTGCTTCTTTGAGTGCCTTACAGTAAAATGTAAAATGAGAATTAATCCCCCCTTCCTTGTTGTTTTGTTTTAGGATTACTAATAATAGTTATCCTTTCAAGGGCTTTCCACATTAGATGTATTAAGTTTAGGCTCTAAATCTAATTTGGGTCACATACAAATTGATAGAGATGTCAAAGGCTTCCGCCTTTACTGCAGTTTGTGCACGGAAAGTCTGCTTAAGCGGAGCAACTTTTGTGGTACAAAAAAGTATATCTTCGTCGTGGTGGTGATGTGGGCAGGGCAGGCTGAAGTGGGAAAAGAAAGCTTAATTGAACAAACTAATGAGTAGTTCTTATTTCCATTGGGATGTGCCAGTGAGATTGCTGGACAGTTTATCTATGATAAATAAATGCTTTAGGAGCTAATTAGCTCCTAGGCCCTCAGGGGAGGGGGGTGTTGAGTGTCCAAGTGTGAGTGTATGTTAGAATGTGTGTGTTTCTGTATGTTGCCATATCCTGAAGTCAACACTAGTCCATATCCTGTTCTTTTCACTATACCTGCTCACTCACATGTACACATACACTCCAACCTACCAACCATACTCCAACTACAACCATAGAGGTATGATAAAAGCTCAGGTGAAACCGACTAAATGCAAAGAAATTATAATCTCTTCTTTAAGGGAACCATATTATGTATATTTCTCCCCCCATTAATTTTTTTAACATGTCAACAAGGGAATCTGTCTGTTCAATATGAGACTATTGTCAGCTGCTAGTTAGCTTAGCTTAACATAAAGACTGGAAACGAAGGGAAACATCTAGCCTGGCTCTGTCCGAAGGTAACAAAATCAGTTCACCAGCACCTTAAAAGCTCACTAATTAACACATTATATCTCATTTGTTTAATGCGTACAAAAAACAAAATGTGAAAATGGCACATTTGGGTTTTCATGGTGGGTAAGAACTAAGATTTTTTTTACACAGCCAGACAACCTGTTCCCACCAAATCCACCAAATATCTGCCTTTAACCGTTTGATCGCAGTAGTCTAATCTTAACTGCGCTTCAGTGAATAGTCACCTACAGTATGTTTAGAATTTCACCTATCAAACTATTTAGAGCCCTTTTGCTATATCTGTGTTTGGCTGTTGGAAAATGTATGCTACAGCCTGTCCTGATAAGAGGATATCTGCCAGTGGGACCACATTGTCAGAAGTTGGCCATATCTCAGTCTCTGGGAAGGCTTCGCATCTGGGTGTCAGGGTCTGGGGTCCCAATGGTGTTGCACACACTGCAAGGAAAGATCAAGCCATCACTTTTTTGACTTGACTCTTGCCTCCTTGAACACCTTTAGTGGCAACATTTAAACAGGATCATTTTGTTTGACATGTGTCCCAGTACAGTACATTTTCCCATTGATAGTTGATAGTTGAGTTTTTCAGTAAAATAGTCATCTTGAAACTTGAAAGAACTATGAAAATATCTTCTCATATACATACAAGGTCTATCTTTTTAGGACATTTTTTAAACACAAGATGAACAAATGTAGTAAGTTTTAGGTCTTCAACAATATTTCAGAAGCCTAGAATTAACATTAAGTCCACAAATTAAAATGTCTCTTAAATTGTCGGATAAAATACTGAAGTCTGAATGGGAAGGAATGCCCTAAGGACCCAAAATTAACAGTAATATGGTCCCTCTAACAGAACCTTTTTTATTAATGGCTGATGTACTCTATCTATCTATACATATATATATATATATATATATATATATATATATATATATATATATATATGTAGGGACTTATTGACTAAAAAAGTTTGTGGAGGACTTCAACAAAGAAATGAAAACTTTGCAGTTGTACTGCAACACATTCTTTGTATTGTCAAAGAATCTGCTTTTGTTAATCCTTTAAGCAAAAGACTCCATATGTGCCATGGTCAAACATTCAAGAGGGGGACTATGAATTTCTACGCAATTAGAATGAGTTGAAGTAAGAATTTGAAGAAGAATAGAGGTTGGAATACAATATGTGCCGGTAGAATAGAATGAACATGATAATTATGCTAAATTATAAAGTGTTGCTGACATCTGTCACCCCAGAATTTCTTTCAACAAATGAAGAGAAATAAACACAGAACATTCCTCTGTTGTAGAGGAGTGTAATCCTCTTGCCTCCCTGTGCTCTTTTCTTTTCTACTGACAATGATAATTACAGTTTTTGTTGGACGGCTTTCAAGGATTTATCTCCTTTTTGTATTAATGGCTTTCTGAAGCTTTTAAATCCAAAAAGTTTAATTTGCTGGTTCTGTGTGGCCATTGTACGTTTTCAATTTTCCATACTTTCGTTTGAAATACCTTTAAGTTGTGATGTGTGCATTCTTGTTTTTATGTTCTGTCATAAAAATATGTCCACAGTTCCCTTCTCCTCAAAATACATACACAACATTTTTGATCAAAACATGGACCACACTTTAGGTTTGCTGTGGGTCAATCTGTTTGAGCAACTAAATGAGTTAAGTTAAAGGGAAGGGGTTACTCTCAACAAGGTCTGCAAAATGCTTAGTAATTTTCCTCCAGACTGATACATAGACTGATACATTTTTTGCATGATTGTGGTCATGACTGAATTAAACCAACATTGGTTGCTGGTAAGAAACAGGTGGTGAACAGCAGTCTCTTGTGTCAAACATCGACATTTTTCTGCCTCGTCAAACCAATTAGACATTGTGGCTTTATAACAATGTCACGCTATTTCCTTCTTTGCTCCAGACAGACAAGAATTATTACTGCTATTGTCACTTTCTGTAAAGATTCTCAGTCATCCAGGTCATAGTTATCCAAGGAAGATTAAAATCAAGGGCAACTGGACTTGATTGAAGGCACTTGAAGTTCGCCTCACATCTAAAGCCTAGTTCACACTAAGCAAGTTTAAGCCCGATTTGCTAGTCGGTAAGCTCGCAGACTGTTAGGCTGTGATCGAGGGTAAATCAGTGATCGATCGGCGGTCACCAGTCGTTATGTGTGAACTACTCATCAAAACAGCTCCCCGATGCATCGCTGACACAACAACAACACCAGCCAGATATCTAGCACATCAAATATTTGGAGGGTCGGCCAACTCCGCATCCACATCCAGCTAATGAGAGCATACAGGTGGCAGAGCAGACAGATTCCACTGCAAAGCACTTCTTTGTCTTTATAATTGCTATCTTTATATTAATAAACAACAGCTATTTCATGTGAAGTTTCACGCCATTTCACCTGTGTTTTCTTGACATGTGGTGTAGAGACCAGCCGTCAGGTGACAGAGTCGTTTTCACCTTGTGTAGTGTGTGACCTCCCTGTCACTGATCAGTCACGTAGTGTGAATGCCACAAGGATTTCAAGACTCCTGTCACAAGACAGCAAGTTGTATAGTCTAAGCAGCATGGCACCCTGCCAACGCTGAAAGTTGTGTAGTCTACACAAGCCTGGTGGTATTATGCTCATTTTCAGGTTCAAAATCTTATTTAGGGGTTGTATGAAAACAGGTTTACATGGTTTAATTTTTTTTTAAAACACCAGATTTTTTTCATACTGCACATTGCTGCAGCTCCTCTTTTCACCCTGTGTGGTCGGCAACATGTAGGCTACATGTTGCCGACCAGCTTGGCAACATAGACTGGAGCAAGAGTTTCAGAGTGTTGAGTTATTAAACTGTAACAAAAGTATCTTTTATCCACAAAGTTTTAACTGAGCTCTATCTCTACATCACAGTAACAACTTTATGTCCACTGACTGCCCTTAGGGTAGCTAGTGTTTGGAAGGGAGAGGAGCGGTGTGGGCTGCAGCTTAGTGTTTTTCCACCTGTGTTTTTGAGGGCGTGTCGCTTGGAGAGCGTTATATGAGGTGCATTTCTCTGTGATATCACGTGGATGAAAGGGAAGCGGCTGGACTACAAACGATCTGTTTTCAGGCAGTTCAGAGCAGAGTTTTCTGTGGGAGATGGGAACTCCCTTTGGGCTGGACTTTGGGCTTTTTCACTTTGCAAACCTGTTACATGCACAAAAAAGGTATATAACTCAATAAAGGAGAGGGGAAAAGCTAAAAGCATAATACCACCTCTTTAAGGGGCTTCTCTAGTTCTGACTAACTGATAGGGAATTCTAGCCATTTAACCTGTGACTCCAAAAGCAGCCAGGATTTCCTACCACTCAGCCAGAACTGTAGAAGCCTCTTGGTTGAGAAGTGAAACATCTTCAAGTATCTTCAACCAAGTCCAGTTGCCCTTGATTTTAACCTTCCTTGCAAAATCAAAATTTGTTTTTGAGCTCTGTAATGACTGATGCTGTTTATACTATATCTCAAACATGTAGGCTGGGCTGTGTGCTCTAAAATACAACATACTCTACACTTTTGCTCCTTTATTGTTTAACACACACACCAAATTCGAAAAACACCGCTAAACTGTGAGATAAAACATCACAGCTAAACCAAAAAGCAACAAGCCATCTGGACTGAAATCAAAGAAAACTCCCTGTCTCCAAACCCTTTTTGGCCTAACTTTTCAAAATGTCCTCCATGTTGCAATTTTGGGACAATGACTGACAGACCACAGAGTGCATCCCCTCATTCATAGCCTAGGCCTTATAACCATGCTGGGTTTTAATCTGACCAAGCCACCTGTGAGGTTCGTCAGAACTTGAGCCCACAGGGGCAGAGCTGGGCTTCATTACTGTGTCGCTGGTTCTGGCCCAGTTCTCCCTTTGCTCTATCTCTCTGCCTCTCTATTCTTCAGTACCTTGCAGGCATGGTGCAGAAATGAGAGCCGGCTGCTTGGTCCTCCACATCACTCCATGGCCGCAATTTGTCATTTTTCACACGAGATGAAGCCTTTTATGAAACGAAATGAGTTTCCCTAAAATGAAGCGCCACAAAAGCTCCGTGATTAATTTGCTTGTTAGGCCATTGCAGCTGTCACCTGTGGAAGACATCTGGACAGCAGATTGACTAATGCCAGCAGTAGGGCTGAACCATGGCTCTCTCTCTCATAACCTACCCTACAGTCAGCCTTTCAGTGGGCTTTTAAAAGCACTACTCACTGTTTGAAATAGCCCCTTTCTGAGGGACAATTAATAAGCATTACTTGTGATTGACATGGTAATTAGTTGCATTAATGTGGTCATAAGAGGCTTTGTATGTGGGGGGGTTGCGCTGAACTTATGAGGGGTGGCAGTAGACGTTAGGAAACGAGGAATGAGCTCTACGACCTCACTTAAAAACTAATTGTCCATTTGATTACCACCACTTTCTGACAGTAATTTTGTCAGAAATGGCAAAGCCAAAGTAAGCGTAATTTCAGCTTTTAGATTATATACTACTTATTCATGTGAATCGTTCATGGTCAATGTAGAGTATATAACAATTGGTTTTCAGTACAGTTTTTTATGACGTGTTTTTAAAAAGCCATCATTATAACACTGCTGACTGTGCTGTGAACATGTGCAATGTAGATGTAAGCGCACCTTTGGTGCCAGGTATGTTTAGTATGCATGCTATAGGTATTAGTACTGTGTAAGGCAAAAAAAACTTTCTTACAATTCCATAATTCAATAACTCTTCAAAGTAATAAAGTTTAGGAAGTTTAAAAGATACTTGTAATTATCTAGATTGTAATTATCTAGAGTGAATGTGGGGGGTTGAAGAGAACAAGCTTTAATTAGTTTTTCATTTTACATGGAATGAAGCCCTTTGTGCTCTCAAAGGATGCAGGGTTGTTAGTTTGTCCTAACAAATGCACCTTCCTAAGTGATCACTTTTACAAACTGTATTTTTGCAGGTTTTACATTTGGTGATTAAAACATTTTACACACCAGTTTTAAAATGGATTTAGCAAAATTTGTTGTATGTGCCAGTGAATCTGATTATAATGTTAAAGCGTTGCTTCTACTCTGAGCGCATCTTAGCTCACTGTTCCAGTTTGACAGTCTGATGAACCAAAACGATGTAAAACCTATGGTATGGTCAGCAGAAATGTATAGTGTATGTGGTTTATCTTTGTTAAGAAGCTAAGCATGTAAAACCAACCATATGGTCTTTTACGAGTAGTCTCTAAGAGAGTCCTCTAACTTGCATTATTCTCTAACACACTTTATGATGAAAGACACACTGCAAACGCAAAAAGTTTTCTTTCTCTATCTGAGCTGTTGGAGGCCTTGGAGCCCATCACAGAACACAGAGTCATGTAATGGTGAGCACAGGCTTATTTTTTAATTATTGAGGAATTAGAGGGTAGCGCTGTTTATTTGTGGATCCTGTGTAATAGGGAAACTTTTCTTAGAAAACCGAAGGCCTTGTTGGAATAACTGCTGTAACCGTAAATTCAAAAACACAACACAATACTCTGAGATTCACAGAGCAGAGATTTGATCAGGCTATTTTGAATGGCATGGGATTGATCGTATCTTATTACAGTGACCGCTTCTTTTCTCTGTATAACTATGAAATTCTTGAGAGACAGAAAGATAGAGAGAGAGCGACAGAGAGCCTATAAAACACCCTGCTACTGTAACAATAAACTGAATTGCAATGGCGCAATGGCAACATCCCTGAAAGACCTAGGAGAATGCTTAACGCACTCAGAATTACACTCAAGTTCAAATCATAGACACCTTCTCTGCATGTGCCTGACAAAAGTAATACTGATAAAATTGTTCAACCTTTTACAAACATGGATATCTACCATTCCATGTAGAATCTTAAAATTTCCTCTGAATTTGGATGGATGTAATGTAGATAGTGGTTTTACATGCATCCCTGATTAGCTGCTTTAGCATAGCTGTGTCCCAAGTCCATACTTATTCTGAGCAGTACAGTGTGTTCACACTGGAGAAATCAGTAAGTGTGTGAACTAAACACACTTGTTATTAAATGTGCTGTTGATGGACATTAATCTCCCACAACGGGAAAACACATGGGAATGGCAGCGCTGCTCACAGCTGGAAATAGTTAAAACTGTGAATGGGGGTGAAACACCACCGGGGACACCATAAAAAACAAAAAATAACTATTACAAAAAAAGGAAGATGCATGAATAGTATAATTTTCTGTTAGCATAAAACAGTTTAGTATGTTGATTTCTAGTATACTAACTGCAAAGACAGTGTCCCATAAAGAATAGTATGTAGTAAGGAATTGGGACACAGACAGTTACTTGAGAAAATAGCATCTACGATGGAGGGGAAACCAGAAAATATTGAACATCAGTGACCTTTAAGGATGCTCACAGCCTCCATATACAGTATATGTTCTTTTCTTTGCAAGCACTTCAGATTGTTTAGAAATAACATTTCATCCATTACATGATTCAATACTTGAAACATAAAGGGCCATTGCTGTTTCTTGTATATTTGGATGGAATCTAAAGTGCCACTGACGTTACTGGTTAAAATTTACCTCTTAACTACAGTGACTGACATAGGTGCAGCACCACTCATGAAATCAGGCAGCTTTCGTGTTGCTCAGGTTGAAATGTGTGTGACTGTATACGTCATTTAAAATGCAAATGGTGTTTTTCTTAATGTGGGGTTTGCCAATGGTAGCGTATCACACTTTGTTGTTTTAAGTTTGCTGCGGCTACAAGATACCAGGTACAGGAGAAAAAATGCTGTCCAAGTCATATAATCAGTTTACACCTTAACCATGGCAGTACTCACAAACAGCAGACCACAAGGGGAATGAAGGGCATTGTTCAGTGTAAATGCACTTAACTCCTTGGCTAAACTTCTGCTGCATCCCTGTAGCTATAGCCTCAAAGTCATTTTAGACAGAACTGACAGACTAATCTTGCCCCTCCCAGGCACTCAGTGAAATGATGCCTCCTCCTAAGACTTCAGATCCCAGCCTTACTGCCTCTCTGTCCTAATATCTCTCCTCTCATAACAGCACAACCAGAAATACAAACACACCGTGGCATATTGCCATGACGCCGGTGTTTTTAAGATCAAATGCCCAGCCACATAAAAGCAGCATTTGCAGCCAAATCACACACCCACAAACACACTCGTGCGAGCACATACACAGCCACACAGATAAAACGCGCACACAGACAGACACACATTCTGCACTACAATGGCTGTCGCAGGGCTATTTCAATAATCCCCAGCATGTATGTTTAATGGTGAGGGCCCAACAGGAAATGATCGGCAAATGAAACGAAGCAGCGGGTTATTACGTACCACTCTGGTGTCAGCCCAGGCCTCCCCACCATTAATTTTATTGTAACTCATTTCTGCGGCCAGAGTGGAGCGGGATTTAATGTTTCCATTCCCCACTCCTGTTCTGCATGACAAATTGTTTTAATAAACATATACTGGGTCATAATAAAGTAATAATAATCCTACCAGTCACCTTATATCACTGCAGTTAAATTTTCCCATAAGCCAACACTGGTTACAATGACAATTACATGGTAGCCAATCCTCAGCAAGGCAAACACAATGGGCAGATTTAATATAGTTTGTAAATATGATTAGTGTGCTGTCACGTTATTGGAGTCTAGTATTTACATTTCTCTTTGGGCCTTTTTTACAGTACAGCATCAGCATTAAACAAAGCTTTCGCTCTTTTTCCTTCCTGCTCTTTTTCTTTCATGCTCTTTTTCTTCTACCAGAAAGCCTCCCCTCACTCCCCTTCACAACTTAATGAAAAACACTGTTGACCGTTAATATTCCACGGATCAATCACCATTTTTAATTTTGTGGATAAATGTGCTATTGTGAAACCCTCAAAAGTCTCTCCCACCTTGTGTGTGTGTGTGTGTGTGTGTGTGTGTGTGCGTGTTCATGCATGGATATTGTTTTTGTGTGTCTGTAGTTTGGTTTCTTAGTGAAAGGGGAGAGAATGTGTTCACATAATGGTTCATGGTTATTTGCAGGGGCAATTTTATGCTACAATTCAATTATTGCCTAAATTTGTTTTTTAGCTCCTGAAGTCATTGCTTCTACCTGCAATTTACTCAAGACGGACATTTACATCATCCACACAAAGCATCAGCATGCTTTTATGTGTGTTTTTAAGTACAGTACGGTTGGAGCAACCTTTTGTACTTAATAACAGCAGTAAATACAGGACAGTTTGTGCTGATACAGACTGTTTTGATTGAAATGCCTCCTGGTACTGCAAGATATTGAGAGATTAATGAAAACAGTAACTGCTTGTTTGTGTGGACCACATACGTTTGTATACTTTTCATCTGGAGCTGTTTTTAAAGGTTTGGGCTTGGAATCTTAGTTCTTATTAGGGGGAATCGTAATGCTTTAGAATACAGTAATGTGCTTCCAACCTTGTGACAAAGGTTTTTCCTGTTTCTATTGTCGGTGCTCCCATACACAGAAATGGACCCACCTTTGGGTTGAATCATAACTTGTAATTTGTTAGCAAACATGAATTGGTACATAAATACAGATTTTGTTCTGTTTGTTTCTATTTGTCTATTACATGTAGACTTGTGTTTATGTGAAACTGTGTTTATGTGTGTATTTAATTTCTATTGTTGGATATCTCCTGGGACCCTACTGTACATGTAGGCTGTTCAAATTTCTGTGACAATATATTGTGCTGTTAGGTGACGATTGGTTTAAATCAGTTGTTCTCAAACTTTTTCCCCAAGGACCCCTAAACTGACACAAATTTTGATAAGATTTTGTCCCGGGGTCTTCCATCTCACAGGATTTTGGTTTTAGATGTTTCTTACAGAAAGTGTATGACCAAAATAGTCAGACATTCTGTCATGGTGTTACTTATGGACGGAATTATAGAAATAAAATATTGTGGTTAATGTATTAAGTTTTAAATTTGCCAATTTTTTCAAATAAAAATTTTTTCAACTTTTTGCCGGGGACTCCCTGGAACCCTTTCATGGTGCTTCCTTCCTACTCCCCTCAACTCGCCCGGATCATCGACGACACCTTACTTACACTGTTTGGCGGCTTCTGGATGTGCGTCTCCAGGAAGAAGTACTCCTGTACTTGGTAGATTGGGCAGGATATGGGCTGGAGGACGGGACTTAAAACCATCACTTTTTTATTATGGACCTCCAGGAACTTTGATCAAGCCCATCCAGAGACGCCTGGTGGGTCACCAGGAGGATCCCATTGAGAATGGATATTGTCATGGTCCATTCACCTCAGCCTTTCCCTGTGTGGACTTTGTTACTTTAATTTAAACATATGGCACTGGCCCCATATCGCTGTCATTCTTCTTGGCAGGAGTTTGTAAAAATAGAGAACAACATAAAGTATGTTTACATATAGCTGTCAAAGACCTCTATCATTCATTACAATTATAACTGCCTGAGGAGCAAAGGCAAAAATGGCGGGACAATGTTATGTGTAAGTCTGTGAATGGAGGACGTCCAGGTGTTTGTGCCACAGATGGACAGGTATGTTTATAAAATTAAATTTTACAATTTTTCATTTCATTTTGGACCTGAATATGCATGTTCTCAGCTCTTACAGTAGGTATTGCATTGCAGTATCAGTCTTGTCTGGAGATTCTGAAGATATGTGTGGTGATCCGCTGTGGTTGGGGGCAAGAGTCTTGTATGTGTACGTGATGTACTGTATATAGGCCTGCCTGTCACAGCTCAAAGCATCACCACTAATTGTTGTCAAACGTCACTCCAATTCTGCTGGACACCCTCAGCAATCATATCAGGAGAGGAAAAAGAAAACACAGCTCAACTCTTTGCCTATCATTCAAATAGAAGTCTTTTCTGGCTCACTCCTGCTGGTAGCCTTTAGTAGCCTCAATTTTCCCGCACACATACCACCGACCCATGCAAAAACCAGAGTGACATGAAAGGGCTCTCTTCCACACATACATGCCATTGACAGTTGGATGAAATATTTATTTATGAAATCTAAAAACATGTATTCACCCTTGACACTAGATTCTGGGAACATTGACTTCTGAAGCACCTCACCGCCACCAGAGCCTGGCCCTCCAGTGAGTCAATTATGATGGCTTAAAGGAATGTCTGCCTCTCTCTTCAAGTGTCTACTTGGCCCTAATTTTTCATCTCAGACTCTTTTCATCTGATTCTGTGCTGAAAACATGAAAATAGTTGAGGCCAATTCTTTTTAACCTGCACACGAAACTGAAGTCAAGATTGACATATGTGGATTTTTTGATGTACTCACGGGGCTTTTCTGTGGATGCATGACGTTTGAGTCATCCACAACATAGTCAGGTGATTGTTAATCTCATCCAGATGCATGCTCTCGCTAACTTTAAAGCCCTGATTATTTCAAGTGAGAGTATTGCTTAGATTATTTGTCTCACAGATCTGATCCATTTTTTACTAACTGTGATAATATTTGAGTTGGCACAAGCGCCTTGTGCTTCCAGTGGTTTTTGCTCTCATCATCAAGACCTTCGAAAAGGATACATGACCTTTACAAATGAATTCATATTTCTATAATTGTATTTCATGCTGGCTGCCCAGTGCAGTGTAGGCTTTTTTTCATTGTTTTGTTTTTACTTTGCAAATGTTGAAATAGAGAAAAAAGTGTGATTTGTGGAAGTATGATTACCATCTCAAGCTATTTTTCATTGGTTTGTCTTGTGGTATACAGTATGTATAAGTATGCAGAGGCTAGACATATTATTCTTCAGAGTGAAAACTGGAAGGGGAATGTGTCAGAGACTTGATATGTGATTTGTAAGATGTTGTATGTTGTATATGTTGTATTTCAGACAAAAACTAATGTTGGGGTTGTAAAATTCCTGAAATAAACAAGGAGGTGCTTTCTTCCTGTTTCTAATCTTTTTCGAGAGTCCTCTTGGCGACTTGTTTTGATGTGTGAATTACAAAGAAATAAGGAGGTTTGTTATTATTTATCAGCTCAATTAGTCCATAGAATTGTCATTTTAAAACACAGCAGACAGATTATTGTTTGACCTTGGTTGGTGACTCAATAGATGACAGAGAAACTGGATCAGATCAGTCATCATCATTTGCCACTGGCCATGAATAGTTTTAGCACCACGGAACCCTGGTGCTCACTTACCTACACAAACTCTTTTGGATGGGTCATGTCACCCAGTTAGCATCATCCTGGACGATGCTGCAGTAATCAAAAACAGTGAAATCAGTTGAAACTATCCCAGAAGATAGCAGGAAATAAGAAAACTCTGCCTCTGGAAGTTGGAAAGCATTGTGACATTGCGATCCTCTGCATGAAATTACCCAGTTCTTTCATTAAACGCAAAATACACTTCCTATTTAATCTGCTGGACTTTAAACTCAGCATCTTGACATTCATGAAAAGAAGCGGAGGAGAGAGGCTTTAGAGACCTCCCTGAAGGGCAGG
>JAPMOB010243625.1:0-40765 GCA_029875015.1 Lepomis gibbosus | reverse complement strand
CACACACACACACACACACACACACACACACACACACACACACACACACACACACACACACACACACACACATCCATGCACTCACAGACACACAAAAGCTGCTCAATCAATAAGTTGATGCACAGCACAGACAGCTGATCCTCACCACTGTAAACACAGACATAGTCTGGTCACAGGAGGGCTCTCTGGACACAAAACCAGTGGAGGCTCTTTCTAAATATGTATATATACTTCTGCCTCTGATTGGCTGAGACACTGAGTGCTGCTCACTGGTCCGTCTGAGCTAATGTGCACTAAATCTATGGGCTGAACACGCTGTTCTTTTGCCTTTATTTCTGGCCCGCTTGGTCTATCCCCCTTTATTTATCATGTGGACTGAATCAGCACTTGAACAGTAGCCAGCGCTCCAGCGCTCCAGTGTACCAGTCATCTGTGAATCCCAGAGACCTGTTTTCCATGTGGCCACTGTTTACATAACCAGTATCATTTAACCTGGTTTATTGAGAGCGGTGGGGGAAATGCTGCGAAAGGGCATTGATGGGAGGAGAAATGATCAGGGATCTATCTGGCAAGCATTAGAAAAACACTTATATGGATAAGAGCCGCAATATACTGCACATTGGTATTGTTTTGCCCTGCCTCTGAAATATTTTTTGTATGAGTATGTGTGTTGGACACCCTGGAAATAAATGACTCTGTGAGAGGGGTGTGGTTATTTGGCATTGTCCCAGGCAGATTGTAATGACTGGAAGTACCCCTTGACTAGACTGTCGTTTCACACTCATGACAGAAAGAGACAGGAGAAAGGAAATGTAGAGGGAAAGAGTGAGGAAAAAACAGGGGTAGAGAAGGGGAGACACTCCGGCAGCCCACCATCTGTTTCCAGCCTCCATTTCTCCTCCCTGGAACCTTAAGTGGTTTGTTCTCCTCTGGCATGATTGTTTCCCCATTCCCACCATCCTGAAAGGGCCGATTTGATCTAATTAACATTCGACTGCCTTCTCACTCTGAAAAGACTCATTATGGTGCCAAAGAGACGGGCCTGGCGAGGTGCCAGGAAAGGGTCAGGGAGGGAGAGGAAGAAGGAGTGAGACGAGAAAGAAGAAAAGACACAAGGTAGTCAGGGGTCTTTTGTGTTTCTTCATAAGCCTGACAGCATTTGAGTGTGGGTAGTAGTGTATGCGTGAGTGTGTATGTGGGCGTCATTGTCTGTAGGTGCACTAGACCCCTCGGTCCAGCTATGTTCTCTCCCCTCTCGGCTGTTCGTGCAAGTGTGGCTGCTAATGGAAATATGACTCACCCACTGTGCTCACCGGAGAGCATCTTTGCAGTCAGAAATACTCTAAAACTGAAATTCATACAATTCTTTGCTTTGCAATAAGATGAGTTTCATTTTCCAAACCACTGAAGTTCAACCACCTGATAATTGCACTCTGCTATGATGACCTCATTGCAGAGCAGACATTTAAAACTGAACGGCCATTGCCAAAGCAGACTGTAGCACCATTAGTCCACTTGGGGGCAGTGTAGGCCTCTCAATCTTAATGGATGTGTTTGCGCTTTTGCTTGATTTGCTTTTACTGTTTATGGCACCAGTAATGTGACTCTTTACAACCATGCTTAATTGGCTGGCAACATATTGCTGTGCCACCCTTATTGTTGTTGTTCTCATCTTCCTTCTTTTCCTCGTCTCTCCTCTGTGACAGGATGAGGACAAACAAGGGCAGAGGCACACTGAGGAGCATCACAGGCTTTCAGAGCACTGCCAGGTACCACAATGCCTCTGTTACCAAGGCTGACACTCAATCACCTACATAAACACACATAATATATTAATGTGCATATTGCCAATATCTCTATGTACCCTCATAAGCCAAAGGATTGTATCTTCAGCTCACAATGATCCCACAATTCACTGTAATGAAAACAAATGTGAAATACACAAAAATAGGCACACAAAAACACAGCGAAATGTGAAATGCATGCTATTTAACCTCATCACAAAGACTCACGCAGACAGGCATAACACGTTGTCATGCACACTCCCCTTTTCTAGTGCTTGTCCCCATCTGCCTTCCGCTGGCTCACGTGTTATCGTGGCTGGAGTAGCTCGGAGCTGTCTGACAGATCAGACGCAAGATTAACAGGCTAGCAGGGAAGATGGGCTTCAAAGGCCCGCCGAATACGCCACGTGACAAGTGATGCTGCTCATGCCTTTCTGTACCTTGCCTGCTTTGCAATCTTAGCCGAATGCTCAATGAGTAAGTTTTTTTTTGTGTTGTGTGAGGGGTGAAGGTCAAACCCCTTGGCTTTGTTAGCTGTTTCGGTTACAAATATACTATAAACCTTCTGGCATTTTCAGGCCTAATCCAATGCAGCAGTGGGGGATGAGAAGGTGCAGTTCAGCAGTCTAGAATAAGAGCACGATCATATACTATCACCATTTACCATGGTAAAAAGTGATAGTATAAATGGTGATAGCCATTTATCTTTAATCTATCTAATGTGCATGCACTGTCTGAGCCCTAGTCCTGTTCTCTCTCAACACTGGCAAGACTCACTGCGTAATGCCCCACCTGCTTTGGCCCCTGACAACCTCCTTGTGAGGCGAGAAATTGAAAAGTGCTAATTAGAGGGGCGGCTGGGGCAGCAGCAGAACACAGCCTGTTGTACCATGCAATAAGCGCACTCCCTTGTGGCCCCTGACATCCTCCGGGGGGCAGAGGAGAGGGAGGGAAGAGGAGATGGAAAACAGGGATGAGCACAGATGCCATGTTCTCTAATAACTGTGTACAGGAAGGCAACATGTTTACTTGGCTGTGATTGGTCCACATCAAGGTTTCTTACCGGCACTGTGGTGTTTGTCTCTCCATCTGACATCATATGCAGAGCAGCATTTAAATTTTTTCTCCCTTTAACGCTCACACACAATCATTTTCATTTTTCTCCTTCCTGATGTTTAAAAAAAAACCATTCGCATTGGCAAGCGCTTTCTCTCAGAGATTGCTGATCTTCTTTTGTGATATCCCTCCAGCGTTTTGTAACCAGAGCACACTGCCTCTGTCCCCTTTGATGTGTTAAAGAGCCTGCATTAGATCTCCCCTTACTATTAGCAAGAAATACTTTCTGCTCTCATCACAGTAATCCATAAGCAGGTTAAAAGGGGAATGCAGGAAGGGGACGTCCGTAATTGCATTTATTGTACGTTGCACTTTTCCTGGAATATTGTCTCAAATAATTTGATTGTGTAGACAAACAAGAAGCTGTTTGAAATCAAATGGGAGCTGACTGGAATTAATCGACACCCAGAGGCCATCATTAGTAATTTACAGTGAGGAAGTGAATGACATTTACAGTAAAGTGCATAAAAGTACTAGAATTATCCTTCTTTGTTCCCTCTCTTTTGAACTCTGCTGATCTGTATATTGCCCTGTCGCTGTTTAATTATTTGCTTAGAGATGAGAAGCTGTTCTTGTTTATGACCACCCATGCTTAATGTGAGGCCATTGTTGAGCTTGTTCCCATCACTGCTGTGATTACTGTGCAGTGATACTTTGTATTATAATGATGTATGTATTATAATGTGACATAGTGGTGCAGGATTTTCATTTCTTTTCAATACCAGTGCTTCATTACAGATAGGTGGACAGTACCATGATATAAATTTACATTAAAAAGGGCCTCTTGTTTTTATGCATTAAAAGACACTGTTTTGTGTCTGCTAAGGAGCCTGACAGCCCGCAGGCCAGCACAGACCTCACCATCCCTACATCAAAAGAGGAGCAGGGGGAGTATCTGCGGTGGAAGAAGGAGCGCGAGCAGATCGACAGGGAGAGAGTGGCACGCCACAAAAACGCCAAGGGCCAGTGGAGACGGGCTTGGGACATGGACAAAACTGAGAACATGTAAGAAATAACACTCTGCTGATGTCTTTGTTCATCGAAACTTTCTTTGTCCTGGAAATGTTGACTGAACATAATCTACACTAAGGCACAGTTTCACATTCATCTGGCCATTGGCCACTGAGCAGTAGGGGATACAATTCTTTTGTCTGTATGTTTAAGCAGGATAAAGAGTAGAAACTGCTAGCATGGCTCTGTCCAAAGGTAAAGAATATGCCTACCAACATTAGTTTAGGGGGGGGTTACATACTGGATCTCACATTAATACTCTGCCACCAGTTTAGAAACTTTTTTTAACCTTCGGACAGTGCCAGGCTAGCCAATTCCCCACGCTTCCAGTCTTTATGCCAAGCTAAAATAACTGTCTTCTGGTTATTTCATATTTAAATATTTCAGGTTCATAGTTAACAGACATGAGGGTGGTATCACTCTTCTCATCTAACTCTCTGCAAGATCATGAATAAGCATAATTTCCAAAAATGTCAAATTGTTAACTTCGGTGCTTTTCTCTTAAATGTGCAGTGATCATAGTCAATGTAGTAACTTTGTTTTAATGTGGGTTGCTAAGTTACTAGCTTCTTTGGATAATCCCCTGCCTCGGTAACAGTTATTTTGATGAATAAAATTTAGATGAAAAGCTTCATTTACTTTTAGCACAGATGTACATAACAGACAAACTAACTTCGAAGGATAGTTTCTTTCTCCTACCACATGATCACAAGACTAAATCTCAGGATGGCAAGGGATGTTGCTAAATGATTGCATCATCAAATAATTACATTTTGGGTAAATTGCATCATTGTATGAACAGTACCTTATTGTAACTTGTTGTGTATTCTCAGTCTGATCACAGCTTCTGCTAACTTTAAAATGAGCCTATGAGCAGGATGTTGAACACAATTTATGAGTTTGCTATCCTATTGCTTTGTGAAAACACAAAATAGGCACCCAAAGTGACCGGAGGAAAAAAGAAAAAATACAGCCCATTCATTTTAAGTGTTTGTTAGATTTCAAACAAACCAGGCTAAAGTACAAATAAGCATCACCGAGTTGCAAAGTAACTTAATGTGCTGTTTAAGGAGGCATCCAAATGTAAAGAGACAAGGGAGGAGCGGCTATTTTTAGCCTGGGATAAGGGATGGAATGCCTTGCCTTTTTTGGTGAGGCTTTAACAAGGCCCTCGAGTAAGAATAGAAGAGGAAGTGTGTTTTTGATTCAACAATTTAGATAGACTCATGGAAGCAAAACCTCTCACTGATTCTGTAAATTCTCAAATTTTAGGGCCTTCCTCGAATGTCAGAAGAGACTGTTGATGGGGGTGGAGATGGGCTGTTATGTCACCTAACCAGAAAGTGCTGAATTATTTTGAGTCATGACCACTGTTTACATTTTAGTTTGTGTTTCTGTCTAAACTCAACCCTTCCGCTTTTAGGTTTTCAGACAAATCCCTCCCTGATAGAGACTGGGGGTCTTCCAGCAGAGGTGAGACATTCACACTCACCTTTCACATCCAAATATGACGATAACGTGATGTGTTTCATTGTCATCTTGGTCTTTTTTTTAATTCAAGGTGGACGAAATGCTAGAAGAGGACAAACCAGAGCTGGGTCTGACCCAAGAGGTATTCCACACTTTAAACTTATTCATTTATCAGTTTAGTGTCTTAAAATCATTATAAATCGTACATAAAAACTGAGAAAACCTTATGAATTCATGATAATTATTTAAGAGAAACTGCATTTTGATAGTGTCTTGCTGCTATTGCATTTTTCATGTTGAAACAGAATATTAGTGTAGGACATAATTCATGTGGGGTTCAGTAAACTGGTTAAACTGGTGGGATATCAGCTTGAAAAAGACAATGTCAATGTTGGTGGTGGCAGAATGGTGGCAGAAAATCATTGTTTTTTTCTTAAGAAATTTTAGCCCACTCAATGAGGACAAAAACACAGAGAAATGGCTTTTTATGTAAAATGTCATTTAATTGTGACATAAACTTTCACTATCCTTCTGTCCTAGGTCATGAGAAGCGAGGCAAAGACAAGGGAGCTAAAAATGTGCAAGTGATGAGCAGTAAAGCAAAAGGCATAGATCGTCTGACTGGGAGAGCCAGGAGGTCAGTAACGGCTAAACATCATCTGCATTAGTGCCATGCACACAGCAGTCTGATGTTAAAGTTGATTCAACCACCCGGATGTCTCCCACCACGGTCTCAATTAAGGGCTACTAGAAAACACATTATGACTAATAAAAAAAAAAGTAAAACGAATGTGGGAAGGCATTTTGTTTTCCTGCACTGTGCCCTATTGTACAAACTCCTCTGGATGTCATGAGACCTGATTTAGAAGTTGTGACAGCTGACCAAATAACCCAGAGGGCCTCATTCATGTCTCACTACATTCATTTTTTTCTCCTCCAGCTTTCCTCTGTTGTGAAACAAGCTACTGTGCTGAGTGGTGAGGAGGCTTTCAGGGTGTGTTGTTTGTTACACAAGAATTTCCCATAAATTGCAAAAAGCCACGAGACCACAGACCTGGATTATAGCCTTTCAACGGGAAAGTGTAATCTGCCGGATGATTTTCTCTCTGTGTGTTTTATGGAAGTGGGTAAGGGTCAGGGCGGAGTGCAAAACAGTATTCAGGTTGTCCGCCTGATAAGATCCTGCTGTGCTGGCAATAGATTGTAGCATTCTATCTCTACCTTTCTCCCCCCTACTTTTTGATTGATTGATACCACTCTCATAACTGTATGGTATATAAGAAGCTATAATCAGGAAATGGTTAGCTTATTTTAGCATAAAGACTGGCAACAGTTAGCCTGGCTGAGTCCAAAGGTAACAAAATCCACCTGCATTGTTTGTTGTTTTACAGATTAAACTAACAATGTATTTGAGCTTTAGAGGTGCCGATAGGTGGATTATGTTGTTACCACAGGATAGAGACAGGCTACCTGTTTCCTCCTTTCTTTATGCTAAGCTAACTAGCTGCTGGCTGTAGCTTCACATTTACTGTACAGATATGAGAGTTTACTTTAAATTGCATATTGTAATGGATTGAAAGAATTACAGCCCACTATTTCTACATTGTTTTTAGATGGCAGGCAAATGAAGAAAGAGAGAACCTACAGGTGAGAGATCAAACCTGTGTGGGTGTGATTGGGAATCAGTTGATAAAATGTTACTAAAGAAGCAAAAACACCTGGTTTATTCTCATGTCACCCTCCAGACTTCTGACACGACATTAGAGGAATTCTTGGAGGAACTCGACGCCCTCACAGATGCTGAGGTAGACGATCAGAAAGATCAGGAGTCCAAAATTAAGCTGTTGCCCAGCCCCGATTCACTGAGTATGTCTGAGGAAGTGAGTGGATCCATGGCTCCTGAGTCAGCTGCTCCCCTGAGAGAACACGCCCCCACTCAGGGTAAGGCTGAGGCCTCGTCCCCTCGGGGTTCGGAGAAGAAAGTGCGCTTCTCAGAGGAACTCGTCCAGGGTACAAGGCAAACCACAAGCTCTCAGGACTCTGCCTCCACAGAAGCAAGAAGCCTGAGTTCCTTAAAAGCTTCGTCGCCTAACCCCCCCCCACACGAAGTGCAGGGGTCACAGCAGCCTCTTGAAAGTGCCAACCAGGTTGATGGTTTTCCTCAGGATCAGGGAGGTGGTCCCTCTGCTCCTCCTGTTGCCCAGCAGCAGGCTTCTGAAACTGAATGTACTAAAAAAGACAGCATCCCCCCCACAGCTCCCAGCTCCCCTTCACCTGAAAAAGCCTGTGCCTCTCTACAGGAGAGCTCTGTCCAGCCTGTAGAGCTTGCCAAGTGCAACATCAGCAACACAAACACAGGTATGCAGTAGCTTCAATGGCCCTTAACTTTTCCTGACAGTACATCTGGATGGTGTGTAACTAAGCTAATGTTTCTTTCAAAGAGGAACTAATAGACTCCGGTCTGTCTGTCCTGAGCCTGGAATCAGGAGAAACGAACCCAGCACACTCCACCAGCAGTGACAAGGTCAGTGTGAGAGACAGGACAGGAAGAGGGATGGGAGAATCAATAGATGTGTAAATGGCCTGATGGAGGGAAGTGCAAATAGATGATGAGTTAAATGACTGAAAAGAGAGAGACAGGCGGTATATCTGCACTGCAATTTCGGTTTAAGTGTATTCATCACCTCTGAGGCCTGTTTGAGTGCAAGACAAGTAGTCTCATGAGAGAATGCCTCTTCATCGCATCCACCACTGAGATGGCTTAGTAATATATATAACTGCTTGCTTAAATCATTTATACAAAAGAGAAAGGTGGGCCTGAGATAAATAAACTTTCTATGTGAATTATGGAAAAGAAATCCGTTGTAACTAATACTTTTGTGTATGTTTTTATTTTATTTTTTGCAGGCAAGAGAGCATGGGAAGATTGTTTGATTGACATTTCTGGGATGTAAAAATACTGAAACCAAATTACAGCAGCACAGCAGCACAGAGCCTTGCGTCTTTGTATGTGGATGCATCATTTTGCTTCAGGTAACTCCTTTGAGATACCCCGTTTATGGTTTACACACAAAATCATGGTTTCATTTTGCTGTGGCATGTCCCAACTGTGGAAATTTTTAAATATTTAAAATTCATCCTAGGAATGGTGAATGGTTTTCCTTGCTCAAATCATTTTTACATGCAAGCACTTTATGAATATAAAAGTTTGTGTACTGACACATTGTCCAGTATGTTAGTATGCTGCTTGAGTGCAATATCGTTGAATGTTTACATTTGTATGAAAAGGTACATATCAGGAGGCTAGCCAATCAGTCACACTTAGGTAGCCCTTGAAAGTTAACTTTAGCCACAGTAAAATGATCTAGTGCCTGGTTCTACCTTAGAGGTATTTTCAACGAATGAAATAAAGTCTGTATTATATGATGATACAGTAGTGACAGACCTACAGTAGAGTCTGTATTTCTACACTGTGTGACTAGATATTATTTATTTACTGCTTCCAGCATCAGCCAATGGCCTTTCATGAATCAGAAATCAATACCTGATTAAAGGGCACATTTGAGATGTATTGCCTTATTGGCCACTGACCAACACATTGTTAAGTTTATTAAGTTATTAAGAACATGTAAAGGGGCACTTGAGCCTGACAAAGGAACCCCCGTGATGTCATAGTGATGTCATCAAGGTTAACTCAATTTAGAAATCACAAATGTTACAAACTGGGGGTAAATTGTTTGTCACGCAGAGATTATCTAACAAAGAAATTACATAATTGTAAGTCGCATTATGGGAAATGTAGTATCCATTGTTTTGGAACTTGACCCATACTAGGGACTATAAGGCAGGATATCGCTGCATCTGCTACATAGATTTAGACTATTTTTTAAAAAAAATCTTTCTCTCCAAAGTCCCTGAACGTTCTGAAAGTACAGAGCTAAATTGGTCGAGTTCCCCCTTTAATGTTAAACTAACAGCCAGCTAATAGCAAAATCCACATTACTGGCAAATGTAAATATGTAATTGTTTAAAAAGACTCATGTCCTCACTGTAAAACTAAAATCTCAAATCTGCCATTTAACAAGTTGTTATTGTGTTGGCACAGTTTCACAGCTGAATCCCCACCATCTGCTCTTCTTCAGACCCTTACTATTTGTTTCTAAGCATTTAATATGGAATTGTAAGGTATATCTGTAATCTTTCAAATTTAAACAGTGACATCAGAGACATAAAAGGTTTATGAAGTTTTGTGAATTAGAAACTTAAATTGGGAACTAGAACATTATTAATTGTTTCCTCCTGCTGTTTTGAACCACCAGAGATAAAGAGTCCCAGTTCAGTCTCCAACTTTTTTCTCTGTTGAGGCTTTTGGCCCCAGAGGGACCAGCAGATGGTGAAAATAAATAATCCAGGTCCGTGAGGGGATAGTTTTTAGTCCACAGTAACACTGGGATTCAGCTGTAATTCATATTTTTTTGTCATTTGTTCTCCTTTGTAATCATGAAAGACAACTAATATTTTTGAAAAGCTTCTTCATTAAGAATTTCAGCCAGTTGTTGTGCCTTGCATATTGGCTTCTTCAAATACTAAGGGTATACTTTTATGTCATGGATTGTATTGTAACATACAGTAGTGTTAAATGTACTGTACTAACAGTGCAGCATCAGTATTAATTTTATTTATTGACTCCTCCATTTGGACAACAGAATGTTAACTAGAATTCTTTTGCAAATCTAAACCTGTTTCAAAAACAATGTCTATGTGCATTATAGTAGTTGTTTTTTTAACTCTGTGAGATGTATGGATTTGTTTTTATTTATTGCCAATCCATTACTTTCTTTTTGGTATGATGTGACAACTAATAACAATTATAACTAATAACAATAATAACAAGCCTTACAAGAACCCTGTCCTCAAAGAAGTTTTTGGCTTTTGTCAGTGCTACAGTATAGTAAACAGTTATGTAACCTTAAGTAGAGAACATGGTCATGCTTTGAGCTGCAGGGCCCCTGTCAGCCTCAACAGTGGTTACATAAAATACAAATCATCAGGAATCTTGTAGAAGCACAGTGGGAAAACCAAGAAGCAATAACAAGGTTTGATGCCAGTCCAACCATTAACAGAGAAAATGTGCTGTTTTTGAATAGGGTCCTTATTCTATGTTATGTGTGAAAATGGAGTGGATTGAAAAGGAAACAGTTGTTTGAAATAGCAGGTCATACAGATTACCTCTGAAAATATTACAAATTCCCTGTGGGATTCAATTCAGTGAAATGAAATTTAGGACCTGCAAACTTAGAGCTTTTGCACATTTGTCCTTGTTTGGAAAATGTTCAATTAGTTATCAGACATCTGTATTCCCATCTTAATTGTCAAATTTAGAGGTGGTGATTGTCTTGCTCTTCTTAGGTGTCTACTGCTGTCCTCCATGTTTTCATATAAACTTATAAGGAAGGAGTTATTGTGAGTGCCTGTGTATGAGTGTGTGTGTGTGTGTGCGTGTGTATGTGTGTCAAGGTGTGATCCCAGGTTTTTACTGTTTGAAGCACTCATGCTTATTTGAATCTGTGTGCAACATAGCTTCATTCACTGTAGAGCACTTTGGAAGGAGGCATACAGAACGTCAATAAAGATTTCTTTTCTGTATTTCAAACTCAAGTCATGACTGGTGTCATTTTGTTGCACTGTCCCCCTCTCTTAGCCCGCTTATCACTGACTGATGCCCCATGATAACATGACAAAAGCGTACGAATCCTATCTCTGGAGAGTTTTTTATGTCTTCAGGAAAAAAACAAGGCCACTGTAGTGAGTCTGAGAGAGCAGAAAGGGCAGATGTGACAGAGCACATTGCAACAACAGCCTCTATAGTTTGACCTCGGTCCACTGAGTCTGCCTTCATGGATTTGATTAATTTCAGATGAGCTCTCTGCAGGGCTGTTACGTTGGAAACGGCTCCCTTTCGGCCCTACATGTGGGACCTCCCATAGGTGCTACCATTTTAATTATCTCCTCCCAAGGCTATTTCCAAAGCAGCCTTCTGCCACTGAAGCTTTTGGGCTTGTGACCTGCTGTGGGAGTACAGCAGCATCACTGTCCTTGAAAATAAACTGCAATGCTTTGTTTTCATAAGTTATTCTGTTTAACACAAGCCCAAAGGTGTTTGATTCCTGAAAAAAATTATTTTATAAAACAGTCCATAACACTCCTGGTTCACTTTGCTGCTAAGCTAGCTAATAGTTTGAAGGGTCTGACGCAATAGTACAATACAGTGGGGGTGTTGATATTATGGAAATAAGTTCCGTAGGCTGTGTTAGAGGATTGAAGTGCAGTGTAGGATTATGTCAGCTGCACTCTGCAGCAGAGACGAGCATCAGAAGATTGTCTTCCTGAACAAAATGCAACAACAAAAAAGAGCTTGTTTGGTCTAAGCATCTTTAAAGCAAGGTGGTGCTGAGACCTGTCATAGTAGATCACGCACAATCTTGTTTTTGTGTTCTACAATAGGCTTTTTGGTTTTGGTGCTGTTTGAAATTTGTGACTTGGAGAAACTAGCAGAAGCTTTCTCTCAGATCCATGCTCCAGTATACTGTCACTAAATCCAGCTACGATGATGCCTGGGGTTAATGTGAACTTTTGACTGCAGAATAATATGGTAATTAGTATAAAGCAATAGTTGGGAGATTATTTTTTAAAAACACTCACAAACCATACATTGATACCATCACAAACATGTCTGGTAAATTTGAAGTTACAGCAAGTAGTTAGCTTAGCTTAGCATAAGGCTTTTGAATAGCTAGCTTGGCTCTGTCCAAACCAGCAAAGCTTTCTTATCACTACATTTAGATTATATTACATTCTTTTGACAGACACTTCTGTCCAAAGTGACAATAAGTGCATTAAAGCCTCGTAGGAGCAAGAGCTACATTATAGCATTCAAAATTGTGAGTGTCTCTTATTTAAACAAAAAACTAAACACATGTTCATTGCTAAAGTACAAGTGCTTAGACATGTTTTATAAAATGAGACATAATGAAGTGCTAGCAACCTCACAGTGACGATAGAACTACAGGAAGTCACTGTGTCTGTCAAAGAATAGTCATTAAACCAAGCACATTTACCTTATATTTATTCGACAGATATATAGTCAGTGTTCTTATCAGCATATACTGGATTTTCCAAAATGTTGAACCATTACAAGTTAAAATCTGTATAGCTAAAATGATGTTCTTCCTGTGTTTATGATGCCATTTATGAGCCATGCATTAACCACATTAAGGTAACAGCAGCAGGCTCTCGAGGTGTTTCATTACAGGTGATGGATGTAGGTTAAGTGGAAGCGAAGTCTGGCCTGGCGCTGTGACCCTGACAGAACCTCACACAAGCAGGTTGGCAGTCCCTACTGAGTGTGTATGTGCGTCATCCCCTCGGCCCTGTCATGGTGTCAGGATGTAACAACCACGCCTCAGCAGTTGCCCTGATCCCCCACATCAACGCGCTTCCTCTGAGATCCATCTTTTTTGTTAGTGTCATTTAATATCCTAATTTTGAAGCCTGCCTCTATAAAAACAGCTATACATTTGATTTAGATTTTTCTAAATGTACAGAAATATATTACTTGGATCAGTAGTTTGACAGGGCAATCTATTGCAAAATATTGCAAATAAAAATAAAACTTTTATAATTTTAGTCTTTTGCAGCATAAACATATATATTACGATGTCATTAGTGAATTGTTATTGAGCAACAGTTATAATTACATCTAGCTAGTGACCTGATTTTTCAGTTGCCACTTCTAAATGGGCCAGTCACACAATATTTCAGTGCTGCAAACCTGCAATGATATGGGAAAATGAATGTCATATGTTTTTCAAAAAGTCTTGAGGCAATGTTATTAAACTGCCTAAAAGATGGGAACACATTGCCTTCCCATACACTTAGCTTTACTTTTGTTTTATTATGCATCACTTCACACTAAGGGCCTTTTATTAATTGAAAAAGCTATTGTTCACTGCCTTCATATTGTTCTCCTGTGCTGCCAGATATCATATTAATATTTCAGAACTTTGTGTTGGTGTCTTACTCAAACAATAGTGTACTGAAAGGCTTTTAATCTCGCCAGCTTTGTTGGAAAGGTCTCTTGGTTGTAGTGTGTCACCCCCAAACATGTCAAATCTGATGAGAATAGTTCCCCTCCACTCAAAAATGTGTTTTGTTTGTTGTTGTTGTTAAATCTGAGTATAAGAAGAGTATTTATTTATTTTTGATTTATTTTATTAGGGATCAAGACATCTACCATAGATAAACTGAAAACAGCAATCCAATACCATAATGTTTTGAGCAGTTGCTAATTTGCCGTCCCTAAAACACCCGTCCCCAGAAAGGCCTACGTTTATAATCTTTGCAGCATCGCTTTACACATTTGTAAGCCAATTGTGGCCCAATATGAAATGTCCACAAGTGTGATGTGGAAACTTGAAGCCTCCAGCCCCCATACACTGAAAAAGGATGAGTGAAGCTTTTGAAATGAAAAAAATTTCAAAACTTTCTGGGTTTTTCAGTGAGGGTAAAGGAGTGGATGTAGAATTTCTAACAAGGCAATTGAACTTCTTTGTGGGGAAAGTGTTTTAAACATGTTTTTTATGGCTTTTGTCGGGCTGGGATATTTAAGCATTTTTGTGCATGCACTTCTGTTTCGTAATTTACATTATTAGCAATATAAATCTTATTGTGGCAAATCTTGTCTGGTGGATGATGCAGTTGTTTAGCTTTTTCTTGATAAATCTAGCATTAAACTGAGTTGTACAGCTGCAAATGCTACCATTAAAAACTATTGTATTATTGAAAAATGCTGTGTCCTGACTTAGATGTAGCTTTCTAGCAATAACTGTCAGTACTGATGAACTCCCTCATCAATAGATTGGTTTTTACTTCTATCATATATCAGAAACAGCCATAAGAGGCCCTGGAAACATATGTCAAGGCTGTCCTATATACAGAGGTCAGTGCAGCACTGACAGGCCTGTCATTGTGTTATGCACACTCTATTTTAATTTTCCAGTACATGTGGTTCATGTTGTGATGATGGGCAATGTTTGTGTCTTGTGCTGTCATCATTGAAAAATGGACTTCCTGTTTATAGCTCACCAGACACATACCTTGGCTTCAGTTTTGAAAATCTTTCATATTAACAAACAGTGCATGTCATCGCCGTTTACATCACAGTGCAACTTCACCGAGGCACTGGCTGCTCAGCGGAAATCAAATGTTTTCATTTTCAGTGTGATGGTGAATGACGCTTGTCACCGCCAGCACAGAATCCAAACCTTTCAGCCAAAGAGTTCTTTTCAGAGAGTTAGATCAAAATAGCACCAAGCGCTATTGTGTAATGTGTTCTTCTGTTTTGTACAGCGCAACAACAGAGCTCTCAAATCGATACACCTCCCTCACATGCTGCTGAGAGAGCGCACGGGGTGGTTGGTCTTATTTCCACTTCATAGTTCACCAAATGTGACTGTGTGAAGTGGTTTTAGTGAGAGCTGCAGTGACTGAACTGTGGCAGACTGGGACATGAATGCATCTCTTTCCATGAGCAGCAGACAGTCCCTCTGGTCACACACTGGACAGTTCACTCGGGTAATTAAAGGGCCCCCACCAAAATTGGATTAAATGTTCAGATCACACGAATGTCCATCAAGGGAGTGCTCTTTGTACTTCCACATTATTATTATTATTATTATTATTATTATTATTATTATTTCTGCTGAACCTTACTCTTTGTTCCAATCAGTAAATGTGGGTTTGGCACACTATACTTTACTCTGATAGCCTGAAAGGACCCACAGTTAATTTAAATCCATTTGACTTTTAATTTTTTGAACAAAATATGAGTTGTTAGGAAAAAAAACAACATTTATTTGAATATTATCCATTCTGGCTCTGAATAAATAACATATCATTAACATACAGAATAATGTCAGTGATTAATTCATGTTTTACATAGATCTATTATAAAACCATAGAAATTAATAATTTTGTTTATTTGTACCTTGTGATATAGTTATACCTTAATATACTGTACCTTTAATAAAAATGATCTAATTACACTAAAAGTTCATCTAGGCCAAAAAGATTTATGCCTGCTCTATATGTACATAACCAAATACACAATACATTTACATGGTTATATGCACATACCTGAGCATAACTCAATAATGCAGGTTCTTCTACTCGGGAATCCAGGTTTGATCCATGACAAGAAAATACAGCCTATATGTTAAAATGCAACAATGCAGTATTGATCAGCCGATGTATCAGTGGTGTTTAGCGCTTGCCGTGAGACATAGTTATGCCCTGCAAATCCACAAGCATCTTTGGAGCCTGTTTCCTAACCATTTAACAAAATATCTAAGCCAGTGTCGTCCGCGTGTACAGGCAGGTAAGTGGCCTCAGAAGCTGTCCGAGGTAAAGTAGACACACATTGATTTAAGGCATACAGATGGCCTAAAACAAAAAAGCATAGTTGGTGTTGAAGGGGAAACAGTGTTCACTGAAGAAGCGAGGTCTCCTCCTTTCATGGAGGTTCAGAGCGAGATGTCAGTTTATAGGCCTATGTGCAGTTCAGCATTCATGAGAGGCTCTGCAAAATGAGCTTAAAGAACAAGACCTGCGTGTTATCCGACCTGCGGTATTGAGTCCGTAAAACACCCCTTGTTGGGTCAGTTTATGTGTGTGGGGGTGGTGGTGGGGGTGTGTGTGATGGTGGTGAAGAGGCCCGATCAGTCTCCCCTCAGGCCAGCTCGGCTCGTCTCGGAGGATGGAGGAACAGTGGCAGCCTCTGCAGCCGCCTGGTCGGGGTCCCTCTCCTCTTCGTCCTCATTAAGCGCTGCGCCAGACTCCTTGGTGCTTGACGGGATGTTGTGGCTCACTACGGGTTGAGACGCCTGTGTCTCTCTACCCAAAGTGCCCGATCTCTTCGCTCTTGTGTGACCGTGGGAAGGTGCGTAGAGTTCTTCCGCCTGCTGCGAGTGCGCAATTTCTGTTCCGGCCACCCTCTCGGCTCTGCCATCCCACTGAAACGCCCGACTGTGAGGGGTTGTGTCCTGCCTGGTCTGGTTGAGAGATAGCAGCCCTGTCTGTGTAGAGTTCCACTCTGAGACATTGTTGCCTGTGGAAATATTAGTTGAGATGTTTGCGGTGGGGGTGACCTCCTCGGGCACTCCCGGCTTCCCCGCAGAAGTGGATGCACTGGTTGGTTTCCAGATCAGGCTGTAGTAAATTGCCAGGATAATGGCTGCTAAGGACACGGACAATACATATGCAAAAACAGTGGCTAGTCTCACCCACTTCTTGTTAGTCTTAGCAGCCATCTTCGCTTTTTTGTCCCCCGTGTAAGTAGCAGGTTTGCCCCTCTCCATATTGGGCATGAAGTCCCGCTCTCTCATATTGCCCCTATTTTTTCCTCGATGCTCCACCACCCCCTCCGTCTTGAAGCCTTCTTGTTATCCACAATCCAAGAGAAGACAGGAAGCAGAGGGCTGCAGAGAAAGATGCTGGACCACCTGAACCGTCCGCACCACAGGAGTATTTTGCAGCTAAACTGATTTCTGGTTTTTCATTTGATCTCAACAGCGTTGCGCCTAATATTCGGCACCCCGTGCAGCATCGCGTTTCATAATGGACATCCACAGGCTGATTGCGCGTTTCAGCATCCGACAGCGGCGGGACAAATGTCCATCCTACACGACATTTCCACTGGAACAACTGGCTGTAGGCCCACAGCAAATCCGCAGTATAATATGTGATTTATTAAAACGATTAAGTGAGATCATACGGTACACAACTGTCTGTCTTATCCAGCAAATGAAGTGGCTGGCTCAGCTAAAAATACAGGAGAGGGGGCGGGCGGTGGCTCTTAAAGAAGCAGCAGCTGTGCAGCAGCCCGAAAAGAATCCACACAAAAAACCCCAACCCACTCATCACCTCAACATCAGGACGCGTGTGCCGCACATGGAGAACAGGATGTTGTAGTCAGGATGAACACTTGTCCAAGTGACGCTGCAAAGTGTTTACCTTACACTGTGCGCACCCAGGCGGAAAAGATGCATGTTAGATATGTGCAATGAGCCAATAAAGAGTAATTAATTAAATCTGACCGGGATTTGTGAGTTATGTAATTGTTAACGAGTCCACGGATGAACATTTAAGCAGAACCAACGGCATACATTGTATATATCGGATATTTGGTTGATTTTGGATCAGTTTTGACCTGTGGGCTGGTCCAACTACAGCTCGTCATTTCAGCACAATGGACAGCGCTCGGGATTTGTCATTGCGCATGTCCTCTGGAAGGTGAAAAAGGTGAAGGTAAATTGGCAACAGCGTTTCACCAGTAATTAGGAAGTGTTTAAACTCCATGGATCTGATAACTCACACAGCTATCAATAAAAGCAAAACAAACTAAAACGTGTATTTTCACAGCATAAAACTAGGTTTTGTATTTAGGCTATAATTTTATTCTTAAAGAAGTTTGGCTCACATCAGGTTGATTGCATTTAATGTTAAATAAGACAAAAAGAGTCTACAGGGCCCTCATGTGAGGAGGGCCCACAAAGATCCAAAAAGCCCTGGATACAGGGAAGGGGCCATAGAGACTTCTTATGTACAGGGTCCAAAAGGAGGACGATCTGCTAAAGGGTGGGGTTTTCTACCTGTGATACCTGCATCTTAAGCAAACTGAGTCAGTGGTGGTTTACCAAACGTCACTCCTCTGGTACCCGGCTGGTTGAAAGTTTGCATTAGAAATTGCACGGTCTTAAGGTTTATTTGAATGATATCCAAATGACTGCGACTCTTGTTGAAACAGCAGTCAGTGTCCTGCCTCGAGTAATGACACTACATTATGACCCTGGACAGGTGGTTGTGGCATAATTTGATAAAATGCTGAGCTGCTGTGGAAATGAATCACAGGTGATTTGCTATTTATGTAAATTGTACTGTACGTGGAGCTGCAAGCAGTCGTTTATGTACACTGAACAAGGAAACAATCAATTAAAGTAAATGAGCATGCCTGCTCTCCGACTGCTTCACATCCTGTTTCCACCATTTCAATTGTGTGATTGTTAGAATGTTTTACTTTGCAGCATAAGCCAAAATTGATATGCTCACAGCAAATGACAACTCAAAATGACGGTGTGAAAAGCAGCTGTGAAAATCACTTATTAACGCGTCAGTTCGTCCAAACTACAAGAAAAACACTTTCTCACTTACCTCGAGTGGTGTCAAATCATTCAGATACTTCTGAATATATTTGCCAGGATGTGAGATATCCACCTCCGCCCCAATGCAATGGAGGTGAATGGAGTTGTGTGTCCGGTGCTCACAAAATGAAAAGATTATATACAATAATAATTTAACATAAACATCTCTTTTCAGAAACTGTAACACTGTTATTCCAGCCAGAAGACAGTGTCTTGTTATGTGGACTATTTCTTCAGTAGAAAACAGTGAAAACTGTTTGGCACTGTTTTTGGAAAGATATGTTGCTTTTAAATGTTGCATTAGTATGTTTATATCACACATAGATAGCTCACAACCTGGTCAAATACAATTAAGCAATAAGATGGGGTTCTTTTTGTCATTTAGGTGAAGTAACTCTTTGAAATCAGTGAGAAATCAATGCTTTTTCAAATGCACTTCACTCACCCTAGACTTTTGACTAAGGGCAGGTTTTGTTTTTTTACTTAATTTGCAATGCATATTTCTCGGGGTGTGTCCTGAGTACAGAGTCTATGCACTAAACTCAACTGTAGTGTATCTTTTGACTACCGATTGAGGGATAAGCTAGTCAATGGTCATGGCCATGGTGTGCACACAGATAGTGTATATATTTCAATTATAGTGTTAAACTGTAACAGAAGTAACTCTAGAAGGAAAAAATGAATAAGAAAAGGCACTTTCTGGAGCCTCCTGAGGTCAAAGACTACCTAGTCAAAGGAGAACGATTTACCAAGTGGTCAGAGGTGAGTGGAAATCTTTAAAGAAAATCTGTATTACTAAATACTAGCTAAGAGTAAACATTCATACATATACAGATCAAATCAGTGGTGTTAATGAACTGGAAACATGTAGGCCTATGGCATAAATGATCTAATTTAACATCAGTACATCATCAACGAGCAGGTCTGTTTCCGAGGATTAAACTCGATAAATATCTAAAACATGTGAACCCTATTTCCTGTGTACCCAATTAGGACTCCACCAAGACTGTTCCTGTCACTATGAAGATGGATCCAAAAGGTTTTTATGTCTACTGGATCAACCAAAGCAAGGTAATCAATATTTAGTCTGGGGGAAAAAAGCCCTTGCACAACATGTCATAAGTGTGGTGAATTGTTGACTCCCGTTCAGTGTCCCAAGAAAATTAAGTGACTTTTTTGTGCATCAGACAACATACAGCCTGACATATATATGTACATATATCCAATGGAGGTGGTCGTGTTTCATGTTTCAGTGACTCACATCCAGAGTATCTGTTATGTGCATGTGATTAGGATCTGCCAAAGCTGTGGGCTAGGAGCTACACTGCACCTTCCGGTCCCAGCAGCTTGTGGAGATTATTGATTGGTGCTGATGTGGGCCGACCATCCTGCTGCACTGTGCAGCTGAACTGTGATGCAGTCCATGGAGATCTGTCTTTGCTGTCTTTCCATCTCTCTCTCTCTCTCTCTCTCTCTCTCAGTGAAGCACCTTCTGTTTTTTTTTACTACATCACAAAACCAGTGAAACCTGCATCAAATGTGTGCCTCGTGTGTCTGGGCTCAATCATGCTGGCATGCTGTTGCTGACTTTATGTGAATTTCATATGAAAAATAATCACAACAGTTTCCTACATGATATTTCAGGACACTGCAGTCAAATATCCTTCACACAAACAAAGTAAATCCCATAGTTTTTGCACTTTGCCAAAGGATGACTTGTATCTGAATCCATATTTGGAACGGCGCCTACATGTTGAATTCAGTATTGGAGAAGATTCTCTTCTTGTTTCTAGGAGACAACATTCCTGGATGTTGCCACCATCAGAGATACCAGAACTGGAAAATATGCAAAACTTCCCAAAGTGAGTACAGTTTTATTATTCAATGTTGTAACCTGCTCTCTAATCCAATTAAGTAAAACTGTTGTGTTTGTTATATAAGAGTCTCTGCAGGCATGCAAATAGGGGGTCAAGCCCCTATTTTCTCCATTAGTACGAGATGCATATTTGCATTGCAAAAATGGCAATGGACCCATGTACCCAGGCTGCTCCCACACTAAAGAAACACACAGTTGCACACATACACAAACAAACGTAAACACACACTGAGTCATGATCTGAGATTTCTGTGAGTAAGCTTGTGTGAGTCGAAATCTGACAGTTGTAGTTCTTCCTTTTTTCCGCTTCCTCGCTGGCCTCCCCAGAGAGTTGCAGTATGCAGCCATCGTCATCCGTCACTGAGGGTTCAGAGGTGAAATCTGTTTCCCCTCAGGGAGTGCACAGAGCTATGCATCATCCTGGTTGGGGTGCCGTTGGAAGCACATCTTTCTCTTGGGCCCCCGAGGGTTTTTGGGAAAGCGGCTTCAGCACTGATGTTAGCTGTGCCCTTCTGAAAGTAGCATAGAATAGATTGATTGTAGGGTAGCAGACACAGGAAGGTAGTACTTAGCAAGTATGTGTCTGAATGTGTGTGTGTGTGTGTGTGTGTGTGTGTGTGTGTGTGTGCCTATGTTTGCATGTCTTGGTCAGCAGATTTGCCTGTTTAAACAAGCTCCCAGAGAACAAGACATGATTTTACTTCTTTAAGCATAATCAGCTTCACGTGAATAAGCTTCAGCACCATGTATTTAGAGCCAACAAGAACTATGAAACATAGCTTCACTCTTTCTGCCTTTCACAGCACCCCAAGGTTCGCAACGTGTTCAACCTGGACTTCCCAGACAGCAACCATCTCGCCAAAACTCTTACCATTGTCTCAGGTCCAGACACAGTGAACCTGACCTATCACAACTTCTTTGCCTCCAAGGAGAAAGTGACACAGGTAGATAAGCCACTGTAAACACCGACTCTGTGTGTTATTATTGGCACAGTGTCCTTCCTCCAGCTGTTTACAATCCTCCCTTTCTATCATTGATCTCCTCTGATTGTTCAAACACATCCACAGGCCATTTTACAATGAGCCTCATCTCCACTCCTCAATAAGGTGCCCCTCTCTCCTTTTTAGTCTTTATGAGACATTTCGAACCCAATATCCAGATTTCATAAACTGCAATGAAATCACAAATGTGCTTTGTTCAAACTCAACATAGACTGTCTCATTTCCTGAAGTACTCTTATTTTAATGCCCTCTAGTGGTGAGTTTGGGTCTATTTAAAATCTTTCATAATGGTTTTAAATAGGTCCAAAGATGTTTTAAGTACAACTCATGTTGACATTGAATGTAATATCCCTGTTTGTATTTGTAATAAATACACATCAGAACTGGGCAAATGACATCCTTGCGATTGCTTACAACGGTGCCAGAAACAACGCATGCAGACACGTTTTCCTGGAGAAAATGTAAGTGAACGTCCCCAGATCAGCTTTTGTTGTTGCTGAGTGAATATAACACTTAAATTTTGTTTCCATATGTATTATTGGACTACAATCCTTTATGTTCAATCTTAGATACGTCCGCATTTCTCTTCACACCAACAAGGATGGCAAGATTCCGGTGAAACAGTAGGTCACAGTGCAACCATCAGAAGGTGTAGGATGGCAGTCACGGGTTAGTTTGTGCAGTAGATTTCCATATTTCCTACCCAATGTTTCACTGTGTGTTTTTCTCAGTATTTACAAGATGTTCCCTGCGGATAAGAAGAGGGTAGAAAGTGCCCTAGCATCAGCACACCTCCCTAAAGGAAAGGTCAGAAACATATAGACATTTTGGTGTGTTGGTTGTCCATCGATCTTTCAAGATTTTTTATTGTAGTGTTCATCATCTCTCCCATAATGTCCTGGCATATGTTATGATTCTTGACTGTTATATCAGTGCATAATAAGGTAGCCAGACCTTTGTTATTTTGTTTTTACAGTAGTAAATTTTGTTTTTGATAATTTTGTACTAATTACATACATGTTTTCCCATTTCAGTATGACACCATCAAGCCTGATGTCTTCACTGAGTCTGCCTTTAAGGCCTTTCTTTCAAATCTCTGCCCTCGACCTGAGATCTATGAGATCTTCACTTCTTAGTGAGTCAGCCTTTCCTGTGCTTCACTGACTATCTCCTGATATGGATGAATAATCCTCCATTTATCATATCCTGTAGTTTCTTCAAATGCACGCCTTCTGTAGCTCAAATATTGTATTATTCTTATACTTTAATCTTGCTTTGAGACTTGAACAAATTTTGGGCCAAAAAAATGTTATGATTGTTGTCATTGTTTTGTTTTCTAAAAGGCTTGGCTAATTTTGTATCTACTGCCTTGAAGCCAAAACATACTTCTTTACATATTCTTCCATATTTGGCAGCACAATGCCAGAAACTGAGCCTGATGGTAATTGTAATACAGCCCTGTTTCCAAAAAAAGTTGGCACAATGTGCAAAACATTAAACCCCCAAATTTAATTGAAAGACAACTTATCAAATGTTGAAACTAAAATGTCGTATTGTTTTTGGAATATGACATGCCCATTTTGAATTTGATGACAGCAACACATTTCATAACAGTTGGAACAGGGCCATGTTTACCGCGCTGCTGCATCACTTCTTCTTTTAACAACACTCTGTAAGCATCTGAGAACTGAAGTGACCAACTGCTGTAATCTGTAAAGTGGAATGTTTTCCCAATCTTGCTTGAATTCAGCTGCTCAGCAGTTTTGGGTCTCCTTTGTCGTATTTTGCTTTAGTAATGTGCCAAACATTTTCAACTGGGGACAAGTTGGGAGTTTAGCACTCCTTTGACTCCTTTACTACAGAGTCATGCTGTTGTAATATGTGCAGAATGTGGTTTGGCATTGTCTTGCTGTAATACACAAACTGAAAGAGACGATGTCTACTTGGCAGCATATGTTGCTCCAAAACCTGTATATATATCATTCAGCATTGATAGTGGCTTCACAAATTTGCAGGTCACCCATGCCATGTGCACTAATGCATCTCCATATCATCACAGATGATGGCTTTTACACTGTGAGTGAATAACAACCCATATGGTCTTCTTTAGCCCTTTTAGGATGTGGCATCCATGATTTCCAAACAGAATTTAAAATTTTGACTTGTCATACCACAGACAGTTTTCCATTTTGGCTCAGTCCATCTTAAAGAAGCTTGGGGCCACAGAAGGAGGTGGTGTTTCCATATGTGGTTTATGTATGGTTTCCTCTTTGCTTGGTATAGTTTCATCCTGCATCTGTGGAAGCAGCGACAAACTGTGTTCACAGACAGACAGTGATGTCCGCTTCAGAATTGTGTCTGTTTTTGTTGCAGTGCCATCTTAGGGCCTAAAACTGGAGACAGTGTACTGGAGACAGTGAAATCCTCAAATTCATTTGTTCAGACAATTTTGTATTGAGAAACATTATCCTTAAATTGTTGCAGCATTTGCCAGCACCGTCTTTTACAGAGTTGTGAACCCCTCCCCATCTTTACGTCAGAAAGACTCTTTTTATACCCACGCATGTTATTAACTTCTTGCCAGTTGACCCAATTAATTGTGAGATTTTCCACTAGGTGGTTTTCAGTTCAGTTTTTTGTTGACTCGGTCCCAAATTTTTTGGCATCAAATTCAAAATGGGCATATCATTTTCCAAAAAAAGTTGTATTTATACAATAAAATTAATTATTGGGTTTTGATTATTGCACATTGTCGCATTTCGTTTTTATTTAAAGTTTATACATGTCAACTTTTTTGAAAATGGGTTAATAGCAGGCCTCAATTTGAGCAATACCTGACATAGGCTCAGGTGACAGGTAGCGGGCCGTGATAGGTAGGAACAACATTACATACAGTGCTGATGTGATTATCATACCCACTGTTTCACCCAGCTCCAACAAACCCACCATGACAAAGGAGAATTTCACCAAGTTCCTCAACGAGAAACAGAGGGACTCCCGGCTCAACGAGGAGCTGTTTCCACGTCTGCGGCAGGACCAGATCAAGGCTCTGATTGACAAATATGAACCCACCTCCTCTAATTCAAACAGAAGTGAGAGTGAATGACGATAAGTTTGTTCTATGGATGACTTACATGCTAATACATGCTACAGTATTTTTGTTTTAACTATGTCTCTCATGTTCATCTGCAGGTCTGATTTCTCCAGAAGGGCTCTTATTCTTCCTGATGGGGCCGGAGACATCAGTTGTCATGCAGGACAGGCTGGCCAAGAGTCAGGACATGACCCAACCTATTCCCCACTACTTCATCAAGTCCTCACACAACACGTACCTGACAGGTGATATACACTTTAATTTTAGCTAACGAATTCTCTTACCTGATCAACTCAACATCTAAGGATCATTTATGGATTTTTCTGAGTCTGTCTGTCTGTCTTCTTACAGCTGGTCAGTTCTCGGGCGTGTCGTCTCCAGAGATGTACCGTCAATGTCTGCTGGCCGGTTGCCGCTGTCTGGAGCTTGACTGCTGGAAGGGCAAACCTCCAGATGAAGAACCCATCATTACCCACGGCTTCACCATGACAACTGAGATCCTCTTCAAGGTGGTTAAACATGATTTTGGACAAGCCTTCAGAAGGCTTTCAGATTTCACTAATCTTTACATAGTGACATTTTTGTTTTCCTTTCATACATTACCTTCCAGGGTCTAGAACCTAACAATAGGAATATAAACAAGTATGAACAGATGTTCATATATAATGTGGTCTGAGCAGATACAAACAATGTCCAAATTTTTGCCGCAATATTTGTGATATTTTCATATTGTGAACAGATAGTGAGTTCTTGCATTGCACACCTTGCTCAACTTAAAAGTAGAGAGGAAGCTGTAGAGCAAAAGTTAGGGAGCATCTCAAAAGTGCATGCTATAAATGGCCAAGAGAGCTTTTCAGATTTCTGACAAAACCTTTTCCATTTCAAACAAACTTTATTTTTGTCTGGACCTCCTCTGATTGTATTGCACATTCTCATCCTACATACACAACTCCCAATTTTTAAAGACGAATCATACAATATGGCCATTGGGACCAAAAACAGTTAAACATGTTTTGTTTAGACTCGCTTTAGACTTACTTAAGATGGGGTACAAATACAAATCATATTTTATTATTTGATTAATTTAGGTACATGCTCAAAATACGATTGCATATTTTACAGCTACACTTATACATATACCTATAAGCAATAGAAATGGCAGTACAAAATATGCAGAAAAGGAGGCAGTGTAGACAAATTATAACAACATTTTAGGGTAAGCTCAACCCATTTTCAGTGAGTATTTCCTTGCTGTTGCCTATCATAAATCTTGGGCCTTTTCTTGTTAATGGCCAACCCCTAGTTTCCCGCGAGCATAGTTTGCATTGCTTCAATATGACATCTTTGTGTATACACTCAGAAGCTGGGAAGCTCTTCGTGCTGACCAAATAATGCAGCAATGTGTCATGGACATCATGATGCACCTATAAATTCACTGATTACTTTTTATTCATGCCAGTTTTCACATTAAAGAACAAAAGAGTGTGAAGGCTTAAAAGTACACAGTAACACACAGACACATACATACACACACTTGGGCAAGCACCTCTGTCATCTTCTCACACTCAACACTTCCATTTAAGGGCAGACTTAGCTCCACATTCCCAAGGGTCCGGACACAACACCTCAGTTTAGTTTACCATCAGCCTGTGGATGTGATAGGTTTGGAGCTGACCTCAAAGCTTCTGCATAGAAGCAATAGTTCTGCCCTTTGTCATGTTGTCTCTCTTCATGTTTTGGAAGAATAGTCATGATTGACGCAGTCTGTTTGGTCTCATGCTTTTGTGTGATTTTCATGATTTTATTCTACTTGTACACATGTTTTCTGCTGTTTGCTGCGGTGTTGTCGGCTTGTTTTCTGTAGCTCTCTTGCCATTTGTATCTCTATAATCTTAATTTAATTAAAATGATCGTCTAGTTAAATGCATAAAACCCCCCAAAAATGTCTCTTTTCGCTGTGTGACAGGATGTGATTGAGGCCATTGCTGAAAGCGCTTTCAAGACCTCACAGTATCCTGTTATCCTCTCATTCGAGAACCACGTTGACTCGTAAGACCTGAGCTTTTCCATGACCGTGTAATGTTATTAACACAATGTAATAATGTTCTGATGCCATTATCAAAATGGAATATTGATGGGACATATTGAGGATGTAATTGAGCCGTTTGCTCTGGCAGTAACAGCAGACTGCAACAGGTGGTACTCTGTTTTATTCCAGGGTGAAACAGCAGGAGAAGATGGCCAACTACTGTAAAACCATATTCGGTGATGCCCTTCTAACAGAGCCGCTGGACAAATACCCTGTGAGTACAGTGCTGCAACATAGCTCACTGTCAAAATAATATAGTTAGATAAAGTTTATTAATGGGATTTTTTAAACAGAAATCCACCTTCTTTGGTAAAATAGATGGAATACATTTAAATTTGAAGGATTATCAGGTTGTACTGTGTAAACAAATTAGCATGAAGGCAATAAATGGTAACGTTCAAGTTTCTTGTTTGTTCTCTTTCTTGTCACTCCTAGACATGACCCTCCTAGGCTCCAGTACCCATTCAACTGATTTATATCAACAGCCAGTGTCTGTTTACCTCCTCTCAGCTGTGTGTGTTGTATTCCTGCAGCAAAGAGAGGGAATGTTTAACGGTCTCAAATAATATCACGGCTGCAGCCAGGTTTTAGAAAAGCTGACACAAACCTCAGCCCCTTAATAAATGTTTGCTTAGTCACATAAAAGAACATCAGGAATATAATCCTGAGAGAGAAATAGTAGCTGAATATGATTTGAATGATTAATGTATTTTTGAACTAGTTTAATTATGTGTTTAAGTTTTGAGCTTTGGGTGTACATGATCTGTGTCTAAATTGTTAGCTCTATTTTTGAAAATGTACTCATTCGCTTTGAGTGTCGTGAGAACATGACACCACTCTAATGTCTATATGGTAAATATGAGACTAGAGCTTGCAGTCGGTTAGCTTAGCATAGCATAAAGACTGGAAACAGCTAGCCTGACTCTGTACAAAGGTAAAAGGTCTGCCTACCAGCATCTGTTTGTTTTAGTTACGGCCGTGGACAAGTACTGTTTTGTCACTGTTTACCCTACATTATTTTAACGTTTCTTTCTATTTATCTGTAACATCCAGCTGAAGCCGGGCCAGCAGATCCCTAGCCCATCTGAGCTTATGGGTAAGATCCTCATCAAGAACAAGAAGGGCAGCCATGAAAAGCCGACCCAGACTAAGAAAACCAGCACAGCTGCTGCTGAGCAGAACACTACGAACATAGATGCACCCACCCAGGACCCAAACACTACGACCACAGATGCACCCACCCAGGACCTAAACACTACAACCACAGATGCATCCACCCAGGACCTAAATACTATGACCCCAGATTCACCCACCCAGGACCCAAACACCACTTCCCAGGATCCTGCCAACCCAGCACCCAGCACCCAGGGGAACCAAGGTAGACTAGATGAACCGCAAGCCAAATCAGATTACGTTCCTAAAATAGGCCTGTTGAGTTATTTTTAGGTGTCACTGACATGTTTACATGTTCAACCAGAGGGGGACGCAGCTGTGGAGGACATTGAGGAGCAAGAAGAGACAGACGAGCAGGATGAGGAGAAAATGAAGACATCAGATGAGGTAGAGAACGCGTTGCAATGACAGTTTTATTGCTTCACATCATCCCTGTCCAGCTAAAACAGTTCTAACATCCGTAAACTTCCTGTCAATCTCCCACAGGGCACAGCTGGGCAAGAAGTAACAGCGTATGAGGCAATGTCATCCCTGGTCAACTACATCCAGCCCAACAAATTTATCTCTTTTGACAATGCCAGAAGTATTTCTTTGCTTCATACATTTAACTCAAACTCAGACCAGATTAATTTTTCGACATATACTTACAGGTAAATCAATCAAAGTCAGTGAGTTATGCAATTCTTCCTCCCGTTCCTTTCTTCCTTCACAGAGAAAAACAAGAGTTACGTAATCTCATCTTTTGTGGAAACCAAAGGGGAGACAATGATTGCCAAGAATGCTGTTGAATTTGTCGAGTATCCTTTAAGAGTCCTGCTGATGCAAAACATGGCAACTTGTATCTAATGGGGTGAATTTAATTACGAATGACACAAAATTAGACAAGAATATGTTTTTTATTCTGTCATAAGAGGATCCTGGTTCACAGAAATGAACAACTGTGCTTCCTAAACCATCTTTCCCAGATACAATAAGAGGCAGATGAGCAGGATCTACCCCAAAGGAACAAGAATGGACTCCTCCAATTACAGCCCCCAGCCTTTTTGGAATGTAGGCTGCCAGATGGTGGCGCTCAACTACCAGACGATGGGTAGAAACGGACACAAAATGCACTGATAACCACTTAAAATGTCATGAATGTGTTACATTACATGAAAGGATTAAACCATTCACTGTTTCTTTTTAATCTCCACTTGAGTCTGACATGTTTTAAAATGCCACACTGTGACACTGTTATGTTTAAGCGTGAGCTTCTGTTTTTTCACCACAGCAGGTCAGTGTTGCACCTCTTTGTGCTGCACATGCGTCTTGTGTGGTTTGCATCCCAAATGCCTGCTGCTCCTCCTTGTACTTCAGAGAGGGGGCATGAATGGGCTGTTTGTTTCTATTTTCAGATTTCCCCATGCAGCTGAACATGGCTCTGTTTGAATTCAACGGCAGAACAGGCTACCTACTTAAGCATGACGTCCTGCGTCGCAGTGACAAGAAGTTTGACCCTTTCTGCGACAGGATTGACACCGTTGTGGCAAGCACATTGACCATAAAGGCAGGTTCACTGCCTCATTATCATTATGCTTCTCACACTGTGGTGTGTCTGACAAAGTATCTTTGCAAACTAAATACAAAAAGAAAACCGTTTAGAAAGGTGAAAATAATGACTGTAAAGCTGCATCATTTATGGTATTGCATTGTAGGAAAACTGTTGAAGAATGCAATATGAGAATGGCTGACAGCTGTTTTTGCTTTCTCTAAATTGAGCAATAAATTTGCCTCAATAGCCTTAGGAAGTGTCTCTCTCTCTTTCTCTGTCCCCCTGTGTGTGTGCATGTGTGTAGCCATGTTTGCCCTCTAGTTTAGATGCAGAGTCCATAACAATACAAGCTTCCTGCTGAGACTGAGACATGGTTCCTGGTATTCAACAGACTCTGCGTGAATGAAAACCTGAGCTCTATTTATATCAGCTGTGTCCTGAACATGAGTCCACACACCACACATCCATTCGGTTAAACACTTCATACAAGTATGTCCTGAAATCTTATTCACTTGTCTCACTAGATCTATTCGGGCCAGTTTCTGTCTGATAAGAATGTGAAAACAGGAGTTGAGGTGGAGGTGATTGGGTTGCCGGGAGACCCCAAGAAGAAATTTCGCACCAAGTGGTCCACCACACCCAACGCCATTAACCCCGTGTGGAATGAGGAGCCTTTTGTTTTTGAGAAGGTGTGTGTCACTAGGTGTTCAATACATGTGTAAGTGAACGTGTTTGTAAAAACTTAGCTATTATAACCTACTGTGGTGCTACTGCTTCTTAATATATGTGTTGTTGTTATGACGAGTAGATTCTGCTCCCAGAAATGGCCTCTCTAAGAATTGTAGTCCATGAAGAGAATGGTAAATTCTTGGGACACAGGATCATCCCGCTTGATGCCATCCAATCAGGTTAGTGAGTTATCCAAGGCCTCAGAATATGTGCAAACGTGTTTCAGCCAGTTTCTGGATCAGGGAAGCTGCAGCCTTGTTTTTAATTCACTGGGGTTTGTTTTACACCCTGCAGGTTTCCATCACATCTGCCTGCGCAGTGAGAGCAACATGCCACTCACTCTGCCTGCTCTCTTTGTGTACATTGAGGTCAAAGACTACATCCCTGCCGCCTTTGCAGGTGCTTGGATTTTAACATTGTGCTTTTGCAAGAGAAGAACCTTCTGCTGCAACTTAATGCATGTTGTTAGAATGACAGTCAGACACTGCCAAGGCTGCTTTATTTTGTGTTTTTTGCACACATTTCTATTTGGTTTAAGGATGTATTGTTGCTGCATTGTGCACTGACACATTTGATTCTGCCACAGATTTCACAGATGCCTTGTTTAACCCCACAAAGGGCGCAGAGAAGACCACAAAGACCCCAAAGGAGGTAACAAAAGCTAAGAGAAACTACAATTGACTTATCGGCAATGTCCCCAGTTCTCCTTTAAATCCTAAACAAGACTAATTAACTTCCTGGAAGATGACCAGCCTTGTTAGATTGTCATGTTCCTGTCCTTTTTGTGCTCACACAGTCATCCTCCGACTACATTTCTCCCTATGAGTTGCCTCTTGTGGTCCAAACCCCCACTGACAAAGCTGAGGAAAGCGAAGCCCCTGCTGCAGGTAATTAAGCTTGCGAAGGGGACACAGTTCAGAGTTTGATACCGAGCTTTAATATTGCTCTTGTGGTAAGGCTTTAGTTGTGAATTAAGAAGTTGTTTTCGATCACTGAAATTTCCACTTCACCTAGAAAAGGGCACATCCGAACCTACACCACCAGTTGATGCCAATGACCAGTCATCCCAGTCTCCACCAGAAGCAAACACAGAAGATGCTAAAGAAGAGGTTGAGAATAAGTCAGACACTCCGCAACCTGCAGCAAATCCTCCTCCTGACGCTCCTGCTGATCCAGCCCCAGATGCAGGAAGTGCCACATCTGAGACCCTTCCTGAAGCCGATCCTGCCCCTGAAGAGGCAGCCCCCGAAAAGGAAGTGGTTCCAGAGACAGTACCTGAAACCACAGAGGAGCCTGAGCCTGCTGCAGAAGGTAAACCAGGTACAGAAGATGCAGTTGCTGCTGAAGAGCCTACTGCTGAAGAGCCTGCTGCTGTGGCCGTGACCTGTCCAGCAAGTGCATCGCCCGAGTCTATAGGATCAGATAGCTCATCTCAGCCGCCGACATCCAGCGAAGGTAATGAAGTGCTTCAGGTGCTGCAGTCATCACAGTTTCCCTTTCAATAGTACAATTTAGGTAAAGATCCCTACAAAGAAATACACAGACCAAGTCTTTTTTGTTAAAAAGATTTATTATAAATGCATATACACTGCCGACACAAGCAGGAGGATTCTCACAAAAAAAGCCCTGTGTGTTTATGCTGCAGAGCCTTTGACTGTGACTACTGAAGAACTGACACAGCACAGGAACTATCTGAAGGTCATCAAGCGTCAGGAGAAAGAGATGAAAGAAGTGGAAAAGAAGTATCAGAAAAAAGGAGAGGATCTGATTCAGAAATACTCTGACTCCTTCAAGACCATAAAGAAAAAGGCCTCGTTGAAGAAAAAGGAGTAATGGGATTTATTTGTTTCCTTTTTGTTGTAATACTGTTTTTCAGAGTGAGTTTCTAGCTGAAATATTGTAGGAGAAAAAATGTTTGACAAAAGATAGATAGTGTTGGCGGAGGAGGGGTGGCATGTAATAATTTTAGAGTACTTCGATCCATCTGTCCAAAGACTGTTCTGTATCCTACAAAGTAGCACTAAATTCCGCAACATATTAATATTGACCAACTAATGAAGTTGTTTTGGTCACTGTCATTAATGAGATTACATTTAGATGCACGGAGAATATTCCTCAGCTAATGTGTTTTTCTAGCTGAAGCAGAATATTAGGGGATGAAGAGAACAACTAGGCTAAATGAATATGGGCTTTTTGTGCACAGCCCTCCTCACTAAGCTTTCAGGATAAAACATGTGTTATTCAAGGCCAAATGAGCAGTGCTGTATAGGATTTCCAGTAACCACATGGTTGTACATTCATTTCTGTCCTTGGAGAGGTTGTTGCTGTCAGTCGATAAACTCTGTTACCCTCACAAATGTCCTGTTATGTTTTCTCATGTTTCCTCAAGCAGAGGGGGAAACACCTCTGACTCCAGTGTGTACACAGAGCGGGTGCAGGAGCAGAAGGAAAAAATGCAGGTAGAGCTGCAGGCTTTGTGGACGGAGCAATATGATCAGCTGAGGAAGAAGAAAGAACAGTGTGCTACAGAGGTTAGTAAAATACAGGTTCATGTTTAAAACCCCGCTAAACGTCATTAAACATTTAAAATGAGAAAGACGAAATGAGTGGTTGAAAGTATCTCAGTACATTTACTTAAGTACTGTACTTAGAGCTGCAGCAGTTAATATTTTTTATTAACAAGGTGTCAAATGACTATTTGTAATGTGAAAGGCATCACTTGTAATGACCCACAGAGAATTATCAACTCTTTTTATTGACTCATCTCAGCCATACAGTGCTTCAGTGTCTTACAGCAACTTTACTGTTTTGGTTCAGTATTCAATGAAAAAGCACTAAACGCCCACTGTACAGTACCTGCTGAGTACTAAACAGCAGACAAATAAAATTAAAGCCAGTTTTTTCCCTCAAGAGTTGGTGGAGACCAAACAGAGCTAAAAGAAGAGGTAATATTGGACTTACATTTTTTCAGATTTCCACTGCTAATTTTGTTTTGTCTGCAGATTGTGTAAATACTGTTTGGTAACACCTTAGCAATATCAACTTTATAAGGTGATAGAATGCGAATGTTGTGTTTGTAGCTTATTGTACTGCCCTCAAGTTACCAACAAAGTACACATTTTAATATTTAAATTTCTGCTATTTTATTAGCTGTTTTAAGTATAACCCCCCCCCCCCTAAAAACCCGCTATACATAACATTGGTGCCAATTAAAAATAGATCTAAAAGGAGGATGAATACTTCAAAAAAACTTACATTTGTTTGTTGCCACAAGGCAACTTTGTGCAGTTTGGCTACTTGGTAGGACAATACCAAGCTTAATGATGGAGAACAGGCCTAAAATTGTAACTGTTGCATGTGTAAATAAGCAACTGGTTGCAAACAAGTTTGCTATATCAACTTAAAAGGTCAATGTTGTGTTCACAACTTGTTTCCACTGGGATTTGGGATTTGCATACAAAACATAGATCATATAAAAAACCACAATGCATTGTTATACATTAAATTACCCAACTACTGTTAATTGTCAAATTAACTTGAATCCTTCTAACCACATCTCTTTTTATAGTTAGAAAATAATACACTTTATTCTGCTATCATTACAGTGTTATTTTTATGTTTCATCTATATACAAAGATTTTTGTGAATGGGTACCTGAAAGTGAAGATCTGCTCCTTGTCCTATTATAATCCATTCTCGTGTGCTCCTCATACCATCTCTTGGCTGTCTTTATTACATCTAATGATTCATCCCCAAAATAGGATTAATTTCCGTGGCACAGGATGCATTCTCATCTCATGGAACACCTAATTTTTCCTCTCTGTTTTGTGTGTCTGGGATCACTGGCCAGCAGCCAGCACTTTATAGGCTCTATTGATTATACACCAGAACCAGGTGCTTGGGGTGTATAGCATAAGTGCTGCATCTGTATGAGACTGAAGGATCAGTCGGGTAATAGACATAGTGTAGAAGTGCTGTGGAGCAAGGTGAGAGTTAACATCTTAAATACACATCTGGGGCAAAGTGCTCTCATCGAACTTAGAGCCAAAGTTTATGCAAATTAACAACAGAGGGCGGAACTTTTGTTTGGCTTAAAGAAGAGAGACTTTAATCACATACAGAATGGACATTGTTATTTAGAGATACTCAGGTCCCATTTATTTTGATTGTGATTGTGTAATTTCCTTCTTCTGTTGTGACAGAGACTGGCCAAACTGTTGGAGATGGCCACAGAGAGACACTACAGTGAACTGAAGACCCTGGAGAGGTGCGAGCACAACTCGTTTTGGACATGCTGTACACAGTGCAGAGGGCTTTGCTGAGTGTTTCCAATCTATGCCTTGAGATTTTGGTGTGACACTGTTTGTTTGTGTGTGTGTGTGTGTGTGTGTCATCTAAGGTGAAACATCTCACATTTTGCAAAGACAATACCTCAGATAATGAATGAATCACCTCACTGTACAGGTCTTCCAATGTCCTTGGGTGGCTTATTGTGCTCAGAGAGTGTGTGCGTGTGTGTGTTATCCCAAGTCCCCAGCTGGCAGATGGCTATCTCAGGACAACCATTATCCAACAGGTGTTTAAACAGCAGTAGGGAAGCAAAGGCAACTCTGGTCATCTACCTGCCCACACAGACACTATAACACTGCATCTAAGCCTTCCTTTCACTGAAAAGGTCACACCAGAGACCTGCAGCTCTTGTTTAAATGGGAAATGTTTCTTTATATGGCCATGTTACTGTCTGTCTTTGCCTTGTTTTGCAGTGTAACCAAAGAAAATAAGAAGAAAACACTCTCAAAAGGTTCATCCTCAGAGAAAGCCAAGTGAGTTTGCCGAATGACCTTCAGTTACTTTATATGTTTCCATTCATTGCTGTTACTCTCACAAAGTTACAGCTTCTTGTCCAAAATGAAAAGAAATATGAGAAGACAAATGATGGGGAGCATTCCTCATCATTTGTGGGGCAAGAAGGAGCTTAGGTTCTTACCCCCCTGCCACATGCCATTGCACATTAAGTCTTCATATTAAGGCTTGATTTAATGATTCTTTAACATTATGTTGTACTAGAGGTCTAATTGAAAATTACAATTTTCTTCTCTCAGGCTGAAAAGAGCAATGAGCACAGAGCTGTTGGATGAGACTAGTCAGCCTGATGTAAGTAGTCTTTTAAACTCGTTGAAAATAGTGAGACTGTTTGAGCATGCATGTACAATAAGTAGTAGTTTGTAGTAGTAGTTGGCCTAAACACTGTTTGCAGTCTCTATGCTAAGCTAATCTAAAAGGCAGCTGGCGGTAGCAAATAAGTGTGCATCATACAAAAACTGTTCCTTTAAAGGAAACAGCAATTCACCTGGAAATCCCCACCTGATTGTGACTAAAGTCTGAAGCTACACACTCATCACTGCATTTACCATTTTCATGTATACCTAAAACAGTATTATTCAACTTAGCTCCTGGTTTGTTCAGCACCTATTGTATTCAACAGTGTAACTATGGTTACAAAGAGGCAGCAACTGTCTAAAGATTTGAAAAAAACATGGAAATATTATCACCTTAGGCATGTTACAGAGCTTTCCTGTCATACAACTGCACACATGTTCACATACACCCACGTGTTTGCTTACAGATATAAACACAAACACACATTGTTGAACTGTGAGTACACATTCACGAGAGCATGCACACCCATTCGCCCACAAGCCACCCACATACAAAAAAACACACACCCTTTCACCCCACTGAGTGAAGTGCAGCTGGCCCTGACCATAGGCCAGGCTTGTCCATTACTCATTACTGTTTACAGGGAGCAGGCTAATCCATGTGTGGTCGATGACTCACTGAGCTCTGCTCGTCGTCCTCTTTTGGCAAGAGATTCAGATCTGTTATATCTGGGTTAAAGACCCGGCCATTTCACTCATCTCCGATCCTTTATGATCGACTCAAGCACACCCTTCTTATCCCTCCGCACAGTAGGGTCGCATTGCAGCTCATTTTGATCTACTTAATCAGCACTTGCCCATTAATTTAAACTATTTATAACACAATCACTTTTTAATTAGTCAGTATTGAATTGCTATGAGGACTGTGTAACTGAATTGGACAAGTCCAACCTGTTGTGACTTAACTCTAATGATTCTCTTGCTCAGGTTGCATCCCATGGGTGCATTCCTCTTCAGATATACCCGCACATACACTCACAGGAAGGAACATGAGCAGACAAACTGCTTTTAGAGATACAAACAGTCTTTATCTCTCCCTTGGTACCACATGCACACACATAAACAAACTCACACAGACTCAAACCACAGGTCAATTGTGTATTTTACTTTGCTGTATTGTTACAGTCTTCAGATTATAACCCACAGCAAGAGGCTCTGATGAAGAAACAGACTGCTACTCTGGAGGATATCAAGGCCTTGACAAATCAGGTACACACACAGGATACACTTGTTTCTGTCACTCAAGAGGATGTTGCACTGACTTATAGCCCAAAACACTGATCCTCAGGAGCTATGACAGATTTATTAATCAACAATGTTCAGCACTGCAAACTCTGATTGGTTAAGTACTACCCCCTGAGAAAAGGACTTTTTTTGCCACATGGAACTATCACACAATTAGTAAATGTAGTTCCTCAAAAAGTTCTCAGTTTCCTGGGAAACCAAGAAAACAAAGTCATAAAAATTAGATTTTTTACCTTAGAGCCAGAAACACCTGCAGAAAGTGTTAGGAGGAGAGAGGAGAGGGACCAGAAAGCACAAGACTACCAGAAAGGGAAGAAGTCAAGCTAGTAATGTGCATTAATTGGATGAGGTTGCATTCAGAGGGTGAAAAAGAGGAGGAGAGAGGAGCTCAGTGCATCATGGGAAGTCCCACGGCAGTCTAGGCCTAAAGCAGCATGAGTAAGGGATAGTTCAGGACTCACCTGAGCCAGCCCTAACTATAAGCTTTATCAAAGAGGAAAGTCCCGAACCCAAACTGGAACCTGGTTCCCCATGAGAGGAGCTTGATAGCTGAATGCTTTGGCTCCCATTTTACTTTTGGAGACTCTAGAAACCACAAGTAACCCTGCATCTGGGAGCGCAGAGCTCTGGTGGGATAGTAAGGTACTATGAGCTCTTTAAGATAAGATGCTGCCTGACCAAGAGCTTTGTAGGTGAGAAGAAGGATTTTAAATTCTATTCTGGATATTGCATGAAGCCAATGCAGAGAAGCTAAGACAGGAGAAATGTGATCTCCTTTCCAGGTTCCTGTCAGAACACGTGCTGCAGCATTCTGGATCAGCTGAAGAGTCTTAATGGACTTTTTCGAGCATTCTGATAATAAGGAATTGCAGTAATTCATCCTAGAAGTAACAAATGCAGGGACTAGTTTTTCTGCATCATTTTTAGACAGGATGTATCTGTTTTGTGCAATATTACGTAGGTGCTTAATGCGACAGTTAAACGACATGTCCTGATCAAAGAAAACTTCAAGATTCCTCCCAGTGGTGCTGGAGGCCAGGGCGAGTCCATGCAAAGTAACTATATCTTTAGATAATGCGTCACGGAGGTGCTTGGGCCCCAGAACAATACTCTTCAGTTTTATCTGTTTTAACATCCTGAAGGCACATTTTTAGTTTAACTATTGCTATGTAGAAAGTCACACAGCTGTTTGGCAGCTGCTTTCTCACAGATCTTAGAGAGAAATGGAAGGTTAGATATAGGTCTCTAGTTTGCTAAAGCACTTGGATCAAGGTTGGGCTTTTTCTGAAGAGGTTTAATTATAGCTAATTTAAAGTACTGTGGTACATAGCCTGTTAATAAACATAGATTGATCATATCTATATTTTCCATCAATCTCTTTATTTAAGTACAAACAAAATTCCCCTTCACATATAAAAAATACAAAAACTCAAAGAAACAACAAAAATAAACAAACAAACATCAACTACTAGCTGTGAGTGACGGTCCAAGGACTACTGCCGAGTCATTCGCAGCAAAAATGCGGGACAATAAGTCTACTCAGGATTGTCTGGGAAGGCCAGCTTCCCAACATATTCAAAAAAGGGGTCCCACGTCTTTGAAAATTTAGCCTGGGAGCCCCTTAACAAATGCCTAATTTTACAGTTTGGCAAAGTAAAGGACATCCCTAATCCAGTGAATGTACGATGGAGGTGTAGGAGATTTCCATTTCAAAAGTATCAAACGTCTTGCTAACAAACTAACAAAGCTATGATCATCTTGAGCTCTGCAGACAATGACACTGTGACAGGAATTACCCCGAAAAGTGCAGTGACAGCATCAGGCACTATTCTCTTCCCTGTGACCTCACTCAAAGAGTCAAAAATATTTGCCAATAAGTTGTTAGGACAGGGCAAGACCAGAACATATGTATATACGGGTCAATGTTGTTAAACATCTTAGAGAGCCTGGTCTTGGTCAAATGAGTACAGTGTAAAATTTTATACTGGATCGATCCATGTTTGGCACAAATTGAAGAATTGTGTATTTGTCAAGAACATTCTCCCACATATCATCAGTGAACGCAATCTCCAGATCTTCCTCCTAAAGCGCTTTAATTGACGACAAAGAAACCAATTGGAGTGAGTGGATTTGAGTGTAAAATTTTATACTGGATCAATCCATGTTTGGCACAAATTGAAGAATTGTGTACTTTGTCAAGAACATTCTCCCACATATCATCAGTGAACGCAATCTCCAGATCTTCCTCCTTTAATTGACGACAAAGAAACCAATTGGAGTGAGTAGATTTGAGTGTAAATGAGTGAAATCATACCCTTCAAAGCAGGAGCTGTTTTTAAGAAATTATCAAGGGGTGTGTCAGAGGGTATAGAAAGAAACTGCGGGAACCTATAAGAAACAAAATTACGGATCTGCAAGTACCTAAAAAAGTGTAGATTTGAAAGGGAGAATTTTTTGGACAACTGTTCAAATGAGGCGAATGTATTGTCAATGTAGAGATCCTTAAATGATTTAATACCCTTATTGGATCAAACCACAAATGCACAATCAATTAACGATGGAGGAAAGGCGTGATTAGCTGCAAAATAGGATATTTTGAAGTAACTTGTGATAGGTGATTTAACAGGTGAATGAACCAGAGCTGAAAGTTAAATTGGCTTACAGGAAGATTGTTCCATTCCCAACCAGAAAGATGATAATAACTGTGAACCAGAATGTAGCCAAAACTGAATTATTTTAAGGTGAGCCGCCCAGTAGTAAAACTTATAGTTGGGTAAGGCCATTCCTCCTAGCTTCTTTGGCCTCTGCAAATACTGTTTACGTACTCTTGGTGGTTTCTTGTTCCAGATAAAATCCGAGATAGTGGTGTCTAATTTATGAAAAAAGGTTTGCGGAAGGAAAATCGGTACACATTGAAACAAATATAAAAACCTGGGAAGGACATTCATCTTGATACTATTAATATGAGCAGCTAGAGACAAGTTCGGCACTGACCAACGATTAAAACTGCTTTGTATTTGAGACAGAAGAAAAGTGAAATTAGCGCGATAAAGATCCTTGAATTTAGCAGTAACCTGAATCCCAAGATATATTAACTCGTGCTGAGCAACTTTAAATGATAGGGTATGAAGTGGGTATTCATGTGCTGCCTTATTAAAAGGGAGAAGCTCACTCTTACCTAAATTTAGCGTGTAACCAGATATGGATCCAAATGAAGGAAGAACAGAGAGTGCAGCTGGGGCTGACACAGAGAAGTCAGTAATGAATAAAAGAAGATTGTCTGCATATAGAGACACTTTCTGTTCTTGCCCACAACTCACAATGCCTTTAATGTGCGGGTCACCGCAAAGCGCAATGGAAAGAGGCTCAATTGCCACGGCGAATAAAAGAGAACATAACGGGCACCGTTGGCATATTGAATAATAAAGAGGAAAGTAAGAAAGTAAGAGATTATTATTTGTCCTAACTGAAGCTAAAGGCGACAAGTATAAAAACTACACCCAATAAATGAAATTTCCCATAAAGCCAAATTTCCCCAAGTATAAAATAAGTATGCCTACTCAATGCGGTCGAAGCCTTCGCCACATCTAAAGATATAATTACTTGAGGTAAGGTTGTTGGTGTAAGATTATAAATACCATTAAATAGCCTTCTCAAATTAAAAAAGGAGTGCCTATTTTTAACAAACCCTGTTTGATCAGGAGAGATGATACCTGGAAGAACAGTTTCTAAACAAGGAGCAGGCATTTTAGATAAAAGTTTGAAATCAACATTTAGTAAACTAACTGGTCTATAAGAAGAGCAACTAAGAGGATCCTTGTCCTTTTTCAAGATAAGAGAAATCGATTCCTGACTAAGTGTGGGGGGAAGTTTAGCAGTCATAAAAGATTCATTAAACATATCAATCAATCAGAACCGGGGCTAGATTGATCATACCTAGTAAAGAAGTGCTGACTAAGGGTAAAACGTCTTTAAGCAGCCTAGTTGGGATGGGGTCTATGAGGCAGGTTGATAGTTTAGATGAAGAAAGTATTGAAGTTAGATGGTAAAGATCGAGAGAAGCAAAGCAGTCTAAACATATACCCGTTTTTTACAGCCGTTTCTAAGGTTCCAATTAATACAACCACAAGAACTTTAAATTATATTACACACACTTATACTGTATACACAC
>JAPMOB010243621.1:0-10896 GCA_029875015.1 Lepomis gibbosus | reverse complement strand
CTGTTCTTAATTGGCCAGCAAACTCGCCTGACCTTAACCCTATAGAAAATCTATGGGGTATTGTGAAGAGGAAGATGCGACACGCTAGACCCAACAATGCAGAAGAGCTGAAGGCCACTATCAGAGCAACCTGGGCTCTCATAACACCTGAGCAGTGCCACAGACTGATCGACTCCATGCCACGCAGCATTGCTGCAGTAATTCAGGAAAAAGGAGCCCCAATTAAGCATTGAGTGCTGTACATGCTCATACTTTATGTTCATAGTTTTCAGTTGGCCAACATTTCTAAAAATCCTTTTTTGTATTGGTCTTAATATTCTAATTTTTGCAGATACTTCATGGAAGCTTCATGGTTCCTCATTTGCTCTAGTGTGCCATCAAATGGACAATAAATGTAAAACAGGCAGAGTGATTATAAGGGCACCACAGCTTTGGTGTGTTGAGCTCTGAATTGAATAAATTAATGAACAATGTTTGTGATGCCAATACATAAAACAAACTTAATATGGTGTCTGACTTTATGATATAATGACAGGATCAAAATGGAAAGTAGAAACAAGGGAGATTGTTATGACTTGGTTTGTGACTTTAGATAATAGAGACAACATTTTATTCATTTTTATTTAAAAATAACTTCCATAGTGCTGGGCTTCAGGCGGTTTCTTTTTTGGAGATGATTTTACCTGCTTTAGAAAATTATTATTAGGGTAATATGTGGTAAGAGCCCCCAGTTTAATTCTTGCAAAAACCACAAAATGTCAAAAAAAAAAATTTAAAAAAATTCTACTTTACTTTTTTACTGCCGCTAGTCTAAAAATTTCCTTTATTTAATTTTTGAAGTTATTTGATCAAAGCAATTCTGACATAAGTTGATACATTTTTTAGTCATTTAAAATAAGCTGTAGATACAATCTAATTGTCATCAATTAGAAGTTCAAAAGTCCACAAAATGTTAAGGAGGGCCCATTATATTTTGCTGCTCCTTTCACGCCACAACTGCGAACCATTTTCTGAATCAATCACATGGTACAGCTGGCTCGCGAGGTTTCGAATTTCACCACATACATCACCAACACAAGCCTCAATATGCGCTTCACAAAAGTCATCCTGGATTACTCAACACATGCTTCGAAGCCTTCATACGGAAGGAATTTTCATTTTGGTGCATCCCTAACCTTAGGAAGCTTCACCAAATTTCAAAATAAAGCTTTGTGGGTTTCACTGCACAGCACCAGTTTGTACAGACTATACCGCTGGCGGATCAGTGACATTTAAAATGGTTGAAACAGCTAATGCTTCTTAGCATTTAAACGCGGGCATAGCTTTTTGACTTGTGGCCCTTTTTGGCCAGGGTCATAGTTACTTGTGACCTCATGTCACAGGCTGCGTTCTTTTTACGAGCATTTCAACACCAAAAAGAAGAAAAGTTGAGGAAGAAATTAAGAATTCTATGTAGCAGACATCCTTATTTTTAATATTTTTATCTTTCCTGTTAATAATCTTGTGGCCCCTTAGATTTATCTCTTGACCCCTTGAGAGTTGGTCTCAGCCCTCAGACTGGAAGATGTTAACAGTGACACATAAGACAAGCCCTTATTTTGAGTGAGCCAGCATTATCAGCAGGTCTCACAGATAACACAGATAACACTGATATTGGCACAGGAGTTGGCAGATAAAACTAAAATAGAAGCGCATTAATACTGAAAGTTAGTTTCAGGCCATTCAACTGCCATTACATTGTTTGTCCAGCAGAGAGCACTTTGGACTTAATGAACACCAGTTTGTTTTTCAACTTCACAGTAACTGTGTTTGACACTTGATGACTCTTTAGTTACCAAAACCACCTTTTTGGTGTCCTACAGGTGCAAACACATCATGCCTGACATGTCTTTTGCAACTTATGACTACTGTTCCTCTGTTTCTGCATTTTGTGATATGTAAATATGTTCCGGTCTGTAATTCATTTACCATTCCGGCAGTGTTTGTTTCTGTGATAAGGAGAAGGATAAGGAGGAGTTTCCACCCTTTCCCACTAAGTACTTATACCATATTGTCTACCTCCTAAGAAAAAAAATGCAGTTCTTTGTCAACATGTCATAACATTCAGGGCAGTTTAATGTAATTGCACATAATAAAAAAAACATGTCAAATGTAAAAAAACAAACAAACACAAAGGAAGCCTCACCTGGCTGAGGTTCAAGGGGTGTGACTGGCTTGGAACCAGCCCATGACGCTCCACACTTTCCCCTGAACTGCAGGGCTGTCTGTTGGATGATCTCTTAGGCTTCATGTAGTTTACTGTGAATTAAAGAAAGCAGGCACAGTGAAAAAAAAAACGCTTTCACACCCAAAATAAAAATGAATTACTGATAACACACTGTACAAGTGACTCACCAGTCTCTAAGCGTCCACGTGAAACCGCTCCTCTCTCAGAGACCTGGGTTTTGACTGAAGGTGCTACCACTGCCAGAGACTTGGCCTGACGCGATGACATAGTGCCAGCTGGGATCAGCGTGCGGGGCAGAGGAGTCAGGGGACTGGCTGTAGAGGAGTCCGAGTCATGCACCGTCACACAGCTGATAACGTTTGTGCGCTGGCTCAGACCAACGCTGTGTAAACAGAGAGATGGTGTTTTTTTCCCCACAACAGAATGACTGGTGCATCAAAGTAATTCAGACTAAATGAGTAAAGCCCTGGTCTGGTCTATTGAGTCAAATAAGCAGTTTTTCCATCGGTCCTCTAGCAGAAAATATGTCATGGTAGTGTAGAATAGTTTTTGAACTAGGAGTATTAGATTAGCAGTGGTGCATCTCAGACAGAAGAAATCAGACCTGGATGTCAGAGGATCGGACAAAAAACACATGCAGATGACCATCTTGTCCTCACCTGGCAGGATGGAATTTGCGCTCATCCTCTGTGTCAGTGTCACTGTGAATAGTGATGATGCTGACCGCCGGGCTGGGTGTGTCGGAGATGACGATTGGCTGGGACAATGTGGCGAAGGAGCTGGGTGGGGTCACACCGGTGCTGGTGAGTAGTGATGCAGTTGATATACCCCTAGACGGAGAAACAAAAGCAAATGTTGAGTTTCTCCCTCCAAAAATAAAATCTGATTTCAGCTGTGGTCAAAATAATTAAAAAAAAAAAACAAAATATAAAAGGAACGCAGAAAAGTCATTATCTATCTAATTTATTCTCTAGAAAGAAAGTCTACATTGTACCACATTTTAAGTGCTAAACAGTTGCTAGATGTACTTTTGGTGTGACAGCAGCTCTGTTTAGACATCTGTTATAAAAGGTGACAGCTTAAAATCCTGATGACTCAAACATCAAATAAACTGCAGGGTTCTAACAAACCTGTTCCTGTTCTCTCCACGTCTGGCTTTCACCTTCTTCCTCTCCTGCTGGGTCCTGGCTTGGGTTGTGCTCCTATTAGGAAAGATGACAACAAAGATGACGTGAGTGGTAGACGGAACTGATAAAATGAAAACATAAAATGTAAAACAAAGAAAGCTAACTTTTCTGACGTTGTGTTGGAAACGATCACAAAACTACATAATGTTTACCTCAAATATTAACAATTAACACGTTTTCTTCAATTCATCACTGCTGCATCTTTCCCACAAAGCATGTTGCTCCAATCATTGTACTTATCCCTAACAAGTCAATATGACGTCAGATTCACTTATCTAAAGTCGCACCCCCTTAGTTACGGTTGCTAGGTCGGACAAGACTGACAAAAAGAAACATGGCGATGACGGCTCCTTTAGCTGGGTGCCGCAGTGTGTATTAGATCGTTTCAGAGCGTCAGGTGGTATAGCTTCAAGAAGCCGAAAGCAGGACTGCCGTATGTGACGGAAGGGTATATTCATAATGTTAGCTTTTACGAGCAAGGCAAAACGACGCAAATTTAAACTCATTCTGGTCTTAACGAATAAGGGAGAAGCCACACAGTCTTTGCATTGAGACAAGACTGAGGATGACAGGATTATCAGTCAACACTGCTCCTGCACTGCTGGTGTCCCATATTGCCATTCTGGGGATCAGTCATGTACTCTATCCAAATGAATAACACCAAAAGTTACTTTGGGACGGCAAGTCTAAAGATAATATAAACAAAGGAACGTTCGTCTTTTCTGGTTAATGATAATTCATGTCATCTTTAAAAAAAATAAAAAATAAAAAAATGTTGGCAACCAGCCAGTCTGTCCTTTTACAGATCTCGTCACAGAAACGAGGAAGAAGAAAACCTGGCTGACGTTGGGCGAGCTGCTCTTGATGTACCTATAAGTTAACTAGCGAGTTAGCCTGCGTTTTGCTAAGATGAGCTAATTAAAGATGTGACTATATCCAGTGTAATGAGTATAGAGTGTAGCTTTTACAGGTCCTTGAGAAACATCTTTTAACCATATACAAAATTTATTTTTCCCTTTTCAACATAGTCTAGCTTAAGCATATCTTAGTCCAGAAAGGTGAAAGTTGACCGACGTTCCGCCAGGCACCAAGCTCGCTTAGCTGGAGCTACTGGTTGCATAAGATCCTATTTAGTACAAAATGACAGAAGTCATATCAGCAAGTTTTAAAATCAAATACACGTACAGAAATCTGAGATAAATGTAAATCTAGAAGACACTCGTTCACATTTATGGTGCACTAATCAGACTGTTTGGACTAAATAGCTACTGACTGACGCACCTCCAGCTGTGTCCCTGCTGCATGGAAGCATCAAGTGTTTCCAGGGGCGATTCAGCAACACTTGACTGGTGGGCAGAACTGTGGATGGCCACACTTGGGACCTGCTGCCATGATGATGGGATGAGGATCTGTTGGGTCCCAGTGGGCCAGGCCTGCTGAGAAAAAAAAACAAAACAAAACACAGACACTTGCACTTCAGTAAATGTAATATCAAGGTTCAGATTTTAATGAATTACCACAAATGATTTGACTGCTGGAATGGGCCAGACAAACTGAGCCATGCTGAGAAAAAAACCCCCAAAGACCAGAGACAAAGAGGCAAACCAACTGGCCAATCTCTTCTGCAGGCAAAAGCACAAAGCCAGATAAGCTAGAAATCTTTACCAAGCCATTCCCTTATTATAGCATTGCCCTGCAACAAATGCACAAGATGATATCATGCAAAGCACGAACAATGAAGCACTGTAAACAGAACAGGTATAAAAACAAGAATACACAGAACGATGGTGCCTGTTACAGAAGAAACACTGAGGAAAGAAAATTAGTTTAGTTCACTGATACCAAACAGTCTGCTGATAAGCTGTCTTGGGGAAAAAAAGGCATGCTGCATGTTCTGGGGCTGGAACAAAAGATGTGTGTCAAGAGAGTCGAGCTGTTGAGCAGGGATTTTAGTGGGCTTTTGTAGCTGCAATCTCCTTTGCTGAAAACAAGTACAGGACAAGAAAAGCTGCAAGCAAAGCGCAGACCAACTCAGCAACACATGCGCTCCATGCCCTCAGCACACCTATGGGAAAAGACTGTGGGGGGAGGGATTGAAAAAGTCTGTGAATGGCAATGGTGTGGGGGAGTCATTTAGAGTGCAAAGATGTACATTTTGTCAATTCTGATTTAATGTCACGAATGGGAATTTAAAAAAAAAAAAAAGAATACCAAAGAGGAAAGCTATACCAGACCAAAAAAAAGAAACTGATTTTCCTATAAAAAATGAGTATCAACCAACTTTGATTCTGACAACCATGACAAGTCAGCACATTAAAAGGCAAATTAAAGGAACATGATGCATAAAATAAAGAGTAATCCGATATGTGGCACAGAGGGAGAGGGAACATCGCAAACAGATGAAAAGAAATGGAAAGAGTGGGGCAGGAGAGAGACGGCATTGTTAGTGTTCGAGGGAGTGTGCGTGTGCATGTCTTTCTTCACGGATATCATTGTTGCTTTACCAGCACTGTGGCTGTGTGCTCCAGGAGGGTAGGCCGACCCACCCCGGCGCCCAGCCCGAGGGGCAGAGAATACTGGGGGGCTATGCCTGCTGAGGGTGGGTGCAGGGTGGCCACCATCAGGGGTGTGCAGGAACCCTGGAGGAGGGAGGGAGGATAGTGGAGGGCAGCGTTAGGCTGTATCTGATTTAGAAAAAAAAAAGGGGGGGAAAAAAAGGGGACAAAGCGGATAAAACCAGCTGCACAGGAGTTTCACACACTGGTACAACTGACCATCTGACCTCTGCAGAGTGCAGCGATAATTCCTCATTTTAACAAACGGCAATTAACTAGCTTCTTGGACGAGATGAGCCTTCCGCAATAAACATCTGGCCTCCATCCCAGATAGGAGACTGGGAATAAGAGGCCTGGCCGTCCAAATCACTCTTGGAAGCAAATCCAAGGCAAGACCAAATCATCAGAAACACGAACAAGAAAAACAGCATGGACTAATCAAATCTTTTGTCATTTCAAGTTACTGGTAAAGTGCATTTAAATAAAAAATCTCCACTGAAAGTAAGCATTTTCACTCAAAATGTCTTAACCTGGTCCCCACTAAACATTGGATTGCCCTGCTGGCAGCAGAAAGAGAGCGGGGCCTGAAAGGAGATCCCCCACAGAGAGACTTCTTGGATGCACTCCGTGTACCCATGAATGCACAAAATTGGGCACCATTGCTCTCAGCTTGGTGCTAATGACATGGCATCAATTATAGATGATGTCAGATTTTTCTTGTCAGAGTCAGAGTTTAGCTTTCTGAATAGCAGATGACATATATATATGTGCTCATTTGCACTGTGCCAAGAACATGTGTAAGGAACAGCTGGAGTTTAAGTCACATCACAAAAGGTGAATACTTCTGAGTCACCCTTACAGAGGTGTAATGCTAAAAATCTGACAGCAGTCAGTCTCCTTCTCACTGTTTACAGACGCTCCAGTCTGAAGTGCAGTTCCACATGCTACAATGAACCAGAGAGTTACACAGAACACTGAAAAATTGACCCTTAATAGTTAAGTATCAGTTGTACTTCTTTCCATATTGACACTCCCTCTCTCCAAAAAAGCAAGCAAATACAAGCCCCATGTCTCTTCTTGAAAGACCGCAGTAAAAATGACATCATAAATTCGTTTTATGAAGCTATTTTCACATGACACTTACCTGTGTGAGCATACTTGGCTGGATCTGCAAAGACTGAGCAGACTGGTTCTGAGGTACTATGGGTACAGAGTTCTCCATTCTCACAGGGAAACTGGAACTCTTACTGGATGGCTGTAGACCTGGAAAACAGGTGCATCACTGATTAACACAAGAGTCATTTTACATGCACAGCAGATACTCCATCAGAAAATATCCATGGTCCCAGAAACAAAAAAAGTGGGATACTGCAGCCTGTACTCATCTCACTCAGGTCTCTGATCGCTATCTGCACAGACATGCCTTCAATTTAAGGTAATTAACAATAATCAAAATGTTGGTCGAGACAGCCCAACACCAATCAAAGTGGAGGATGCGCTGCATAAATCACTATGATGTTTTTCTGCATTTGATAAGCCCTTGCACCCATGTGTTTTTTATCCTTTACCTTGAATAGTGGAGGGTGGGCAGACGATGAGAGTCTGCTGGAAGGGTTCTGTCTGGCTACACAGCCCAGCAGGACGCGCATTAATCGGGACACTCTGTTGAGCCAGTCCGGGAATGTTGATGGTCGCCTGCTGGTACAGAGCTGGCTGGTAGTTCAGCAAAGGCACCGCTCCCCCCGCAGAAGGCACCTGTTATGGAAATCAGCAACACCATTGATTAACACTAGAGTTACAGGCCATCTAAACCAGTGTAAGAACGTGTGGAGAAGACACGAGTCATACCTGGTTATGCTGGTTGAGTTGGCTACTGAAGGTGACAGTGAGGTTGCCAGCTGCAGCGCTGGGCACTGCGTTGTTGGAGTACAGGGATTTGCCACTATCGTAGGAGCTCCGGCGCTTGCAGATCTCCATGTTCTGGAAGCAGGACTTGACGCTGGAGAGATTTGGAGAAGCAGCGTTTCAAAACTCAACCAAAACCAGCATGTGCAGCAGTACCTAAAAGGACATGTTCACATCTCACACACTTACTGAGAGCTGTGGGGGTAATCCATGAGGTGGCTCATTGTGACGAAGGGGTGACCCAGAGTTTTTGTAGGTGTGATCCTTTTGTCAGCATCCAGACGGAGCATCCGCTTCAAGAGGTCTATAAACTCTCGTCTATCAGCTTTCTCAGCCAGCATGTCTGTTCCCTCCAAATGAGACGACAGGTTGACCTGGAATACGCAAACACCCAAATGGGTCAAACAAACAATACAAGGTACAGGTATTTTGATTTCATGGGCTAGTGTGTTTAGTGTTTGTGTAGTGTTGAGTAAAAACTGTGTGTGAAGCTAAATTAGATGTTATGAGAGAGATGGTCATCTACCTGCATCATGTCATCCAGACAGTTGAAGATATACTTCCTGGCCTCCTTCGACTTGATGCCCATCTCCATTTCATGCTCTGCTGGGGTCTGGAAGATGGAAACCACTTCTGTTTATCCTAATGTGCCAAAACTACTTCTCATAAAAAACAGTTAACTGATACGGCTACATCTCAAATCAAATAATTAAATCAGAAGGAGCGTCAAGACTAATGCCATTTTCTGACATCCCTAATAATCCTTAATAAGCAGTAGGATTAGTATGAGGTTTTAAGAACCTTAAGCCTCCAGAGTGGGTAACTAGAGTCAGGGCCTCGATTGAAGAAGCGGCTGGTCTTAGTGCCAGCGCTCAGCAAGTACTCCGCGGGCAGGCCTTGGGTCTGAGAAATGTAACGGATCTGAACACAAAGAAAAACATGATAAGGAATCAGAGTGAGACAAAACCATTGCCATTGACATGACTAAAGTTAACTGACTCCGTGAAATACCCGTACAGTTTGTATTTATGTTGGTTCTTCTGCAGCACTTTGGTATCTCTTGACTTATATCAAAACTAGCAACATTCAATTTGAGTTTCTAAAGGAGTACCTACATGACCTGCTACTAATTCACAACTTGCAGCCTTTACTCGCTCTCATAGCTTAGCCTTTTCCAGGCATTTGAGCACCCCCCCCCCTTCCCAGATAAGGCATGGGAAACACTAACATTAGTACTGACCTGGTCGTACTCTGAGGCTCCAGGGTAGAGAGGCCAGCCCAGAAACAGCTCTGCAATCACACAGCCTAAAGACCACATGTCAATAGCCTCGCAGAAAGGCAGACCCAAAATGATCTCTGGAGCCCTGGACAGCAAAGAGAAGATTTAAAGGACTAAGACAGAGGACCCACAACAGAGCACTTAAGTAACATGGCTTATTTGTCGTCACTCCAACTCATAAGATTACAAGGAAATATGTATTTAGATTCACAAGACACAGCCAGATTCTTGCCACCAACCTGTAGTAGCGAGACTGTAAGTAGGTTGAGCAGACAGCTTTGGACACATGACTCGCTGAGCCAAAGTCAATGACCTTCACCCTGTAGGGCTGTCTAAGGGGGTCGACCAGCATGATGTTCTCAGGCTTCAAGTCCGCATGAATCAGGCCCAGGCTTTTTAGTTTCATCAGTGCTGTAGCCACCTAGAGATTCAAAAAACGTCAATATTTATACAGCTGAAGTAATACGAATGAAAACAGGGACATTTTTGCATGTTTTTACATGGTTGCAACGTTTGTAGCAATAACAAAATAAAAGTAATAATACGATTATGGTTCAAGGTTAGAAATAGATGTGCCAACCTGCTGCAGGATAGGTCTGATGTGCCGCAGGGGGAGTGGACTGAACTTGCTATGCTTGAGGAAGTCATATAGGTTCTGCTCCAGCATCTCAAACACGAGGCAGGTGTGGCCCTTGTGTTGGAAGCATTCGTATGAACGCACAAAGTTGTACTCATCGGCATTCTCTGCACTCAGCCGGTTCAGGATGCCCACCTTTTAATGAGAAACAAATTACTCCATCCAACTTGTGCCAACAGGGATTCACCTCGAGTCAGCTGCAATTCAATTTAATGGCCCAAACCAACAATAAACTGGTAGAATCTGTGGGAAGGTGGAACCCATGTAAACACAATAACTAATTTTATAGTGTACCTGACCACTTCCAACACAAACAGTCTGACACAGGGGAACACAGTGCCAAAAATTTGCTTGGATATTAAGCTGCAACTACGCTTCTTCAGATAAGCTTTTGGCTGGTGGAATAGCTCCAGAAACCCCCTTTCCCCGCACTTTTCTGCAGTCAGATTGGTAGGAGGACAGTGTCTACTTTTGTAGACGTGACAAAAGGAGCCAGAGTTTGAACTTCTCTTTATAGCTCTCTTTTTCATTCACATCAACAAAGTGCAACACAATGAATGTCTGTCTGATGTGGTTAGTTACTAGGGGTGGGCACCTCCCGATTCGATTACGATTCAGAGGGCTGCGATTTGATTATAAAACGATGTATCTTGATGCATCACTTTTTCTATACAGGATCCCTGGATAATTACTAAGCATTTAATTTGCACATTAAAATCCAAAAGAAACATCTCCTAATTAGCTTAAAAAGACTTGTTTGAATCCCTAATTTACTTTATTAACCTCAGCTCCAAGGTTAATTTCTGTAACATCCAGACTCCTCTGAAAACAGACAAAGTTAATTATCAGGATATAGCCTACAGTATGTGTACAGGACAGAGCTGTACACCAGTTTAGTCTAAGCTTGTACCTGATGTTCTCAACCCTTGACTAGTAGGTTAGTCAGTAATGACATACACAGCTGATAATTAATATTACTTAGTTACTAATTTAGCTTAAATGTTACATAAATAAATATATATTAGTGGTGGGCATAGATTATTTTTTTTAAATCTAGATTAATCTCACTGTAATCTTGAAATTAATCTAGATTAATCTAGATTAAA
>JAPMOB010243620.1:0-18833 GCA_029875015.1 Lepomis gibbosus | reverse complement strand
GGGCTCTGGACACAGCGAGAGGCTCGGGAGCGCGCATGCACGTGTCAGTCACTGGATTTCGCGGAAAATCCGACCCGGAGACTTGGAATAGGAATACGAATATTTGCGTTCAGAGTTAATGGCCAAACCCGGCAGGTGGATCATTTTAATGTCAGATTACAACCCCTTCGCACACAGGCAATAAAAAAAGGATTCATTTTAGTAGAAAAACTACATATAGAACCTTTAAGCTAGAGGTCTTCACGGATCTACATTTACAATATGAAAAAGGTGTGTGGATGTTTCGGGTCTCTCTTACTAGGAACCGAGAGCTGCCTATTCTGCTGTTGGGATTTATACCTATCATATTTCCAGGCAGGAGTGGAGGGAAGCCCGCCGGTTTTGCTGTTTTACCTCAGCAGAGCTGCTATCTTTGTTTATAAGCAGGTTCAGTAAGAATGTCTTTAGACTCAAATAGTGTAAACCAGTAAGCACGAAGGAGAACGTCCAAAGTATACAGCATCAGCTAGAGAAAACAAACAGCCTCAATCATCTGCAAGTGAGACGGGCAAAAATCTCATCCCATCCACTGTTTACAAACTAAATTTCCCTTTTCTGCTCCTTTTTCTCTTCAGCCAGAGCCCCAGCTATTTGCTGATCAGTAATTCTGGTTTGGTTTATTTTCTATTCAGAATGATCTAATCACTAAACCAATAACCAGGCTTATTTTCAGCATGTGATATAAGTATATTGTTTGGCTATGATGCTTTACAGTCTCATGTTTCTGGATATGAAGACACTTTTAGGACTGAAATATTTTGCTCAGTCCCACAGTACATTTGCAGGGTAATCTTATATTTATTTTGAGGGGTTTAGCACTTCACTGGCAGTGTTCTGCTGATTAAGTTAAGTGTGGCATTTTTTCATATTCAACTGTCACCAATACTATCTCACAATGTGAATACATATTTCACCTCATCAGAATATATGTAAATCAGCGAGAGGCTTTATTAATAACAAAATAAACAAAAATACAAGTCATCAGAAAAGTGCAGACCATCCTGTTTTTCTTCCTGGATACGCTAAACTTTCAGGAATGCAATATATATACATTTCTATTCTAATATAATGCAAGTAACACATCTGTGAAATCATGACTTGAAAACGTACTCTTGATTGTAATGTCGCTGTGAGTGGAGGCAGGAGACTCTCATCTCCATACAGGAGTTGGGTTTTTTTTCCTGTGAAGAGCCAATAAGAAAAGAACTTTCTCACGGTACCCAGACTAGACCAGTGCTGAAAAAATAAACTGGAGTGGTAAAAGAATATCATCTACGTGACCGTCATGTTTACCTTCCCTCCACAGGATGGCTGACAGTCTGTATTACTGGAACAGCATTTATGTAGGGGCATTACAAGATTATAGCAGACTGATGATTGTAATCTGATTACTCATTTGATTGAACAGTTTTCCTATTCACTCAAAATTTTTCAAATAATTTACAAAAATGCCTTTTAAAAAAGTGATTAATCAGACTGTAGATGTTGATATTAACTCAAATTACAGTCAGAAGATACTGTTTGGTTTATAAAATCATTATTTTAAATTTAACCACTCAAAAAATAACCTCTTAAATAACAATGTATTACATTCCTGAAAAAGTGTTGTCTTAAGTGCTATGCCGATGAATGCATTTTACATTTTAAAACAGAAAAAAAACTTCTTTGGTTCATTCATATCAAGCATTGCAACACTGTACTCAGTGCTGCAGTTTGGACATGGACATGATGTACTGAAACTTGGGAAAGAGCACCATCCAGTGTATGCAGAGCACAATAACCATTTCATGTTCAATCACCACTTTATTTCAAACTGTTTAGATTCAGTTTCATATGAAATTCATCCAGAGGATTGATGTTTAAGCTGTAGTAGAGGCAGAGTTGAATAAGTGGTTGAACCATTACTTTCAGCAATTGCAGTATTGCAATGCTACAATTATAGTGTATTGATAGTAGATGTACAACAGCTCTGCCGATGCGTGTATTTGTTTGTTTTGCAATGACAGTATTTAAATAAAATTAACTTTGTTGCGTAGTCTCTAGAAAAGCTTACTGCTGCTTACAAATATTACAGTTCGAATAGATTTTGACAGAATAAACCTAAACCAGATCAAATATTACAATCTCTGACACTTAATAGATAATACAATTATCTGTTAAAAGCGTAAGGTTATCATTTATTCATATTTATTTATTTACTTACTTACTTATTGTAATTATTCTTCAGTTATTCGTTTTGATTGGTTCCCTTTTGCTCCTCACCAGCCTCTCTGCCTCTATCACCAATCATGAAGATATAATATGATCTGATTTCAGCATTTTTTTTTTTTACAGTTTAAAGGTCCAGTCAAGGTTCTACAACTACGCATCACAGTCCTGTACACATTCACATCAGGGACTTCCCAGTACAACTGGTGGCTGTTGTATCTGCAAAGAGTGCAGTTTGCTTTAAAGTTTGTCACTTCTCCTGCCCAGATATGCCCTTATGGTCCAGAGTTCAAAATATTTTAAATAGTTTATCAGCCATGTAGAGGATAAACATGTGAAAACTTGACATTAATTTCTGTCATCATGATTATTTTCTGATATTATCGCTTTTGTACAGATTCTTTCTAACTCTACTTAATTGTGTCATGTACATTTACTTAATGTACTTAATTTATTTAATGTACAAGTCATATACATTTTGAAATTTAGGGCCTTTTGATAGCATGTTAAAAACTATGAATTAAGAAGAAGGTAAAATTATATAATTATTTTAAATTATAAAAAATATTGTGCATGTAGAGTTAGTTTTGGCTACTATTGACAAGTACTTCGTGAATAACATCAGCAGGCAAGTAGTGGCTGCATTTACTGGCAGTAGTTATTTTCTGAAATGAGACTGCTGACTGCTAATACAAACCGACTCTTTGTTCAGTGGCTGTTCTCTCCACACTGAAACGTGTGTTGTAGAAGATATCTCCATTTAAAATCTCATTGCTCTATAGAGATATTTGTTTTCCCGCCCACAGCTAATTACCTAATGGATGTCCAAGATGCTGAAAAACTTAGATTTAGAGATCTATAAAGCTACAGAACGGAATTTGATCCTGAAAGCGGCTCTAATTTCACCATCTAATGCAACATGTCTTATTTCAGTATCTCTAAACAAAGGGAGTAATATCTCACACACACACACACACACACACACACACACACACACTGAAAGCACTCTTGACCAGATGTGTGCCAGTCCATGCGCATCTGTCTGCTGCAGCAGAACAATGACTGTGAAGGCAGCTGACCAGACACAAGCTCCTCCTTTTCATTAACTGCTCTCAGGATGGAAGAGTCATTTTTAATAGGGAAATTTCCTATTCTATTCATTGTGAAATAATGTCTGTTTTACCTTCCTCTTGGCTTCGTACCATAAATAATCAAGCAAAACAATTCTGGTTGTCAGTTGCACTGTCCATCTTCATTCAAAGTAGGTGATCACAAGGAGAAAGAAATTCATATTTGGGGGGTGAAAGTCCAAATGATTTAAAACCAGGATGTGATATTGTTTTCTCCAGGCATCTCTGTCTCTCTCTCATTTCTCTCACTCGCTGATGCTTAAAAAGTGAGGCTAAAATCAGTGCAACTGCAAACTTCACTATAGTGATAAATAAAAAATTACGTTTGCAGTTTTGGAGATCAAGGGTCAAAGTGTAGATCTGTGGAATCCCAAGAATGATGATAAATGGTTGGACCACCTCTCTTAAACTTGTATATGCAGAGACACAGCAGTTTTTTAATGACAGTGTGCAGAGAAAGGTGTGGATTTATGCAAAGGCTCATAAACCTCCACCGGAGGTGGTGGAATGATGGGTCACCCACCTGGCCCCCGCCATCTGTCCATAATTACCATAACACACACACTTTCGTACAAATTTTAACAGCAATTTGTCTTTTTGGTGTTCAGTGTTTTGTGTATTATCCAGAGTTACACTGTTTGTGGAAATAAATGTTCCTGTTTAATTTTTCAAAAATTCAAATGTAAATTTTAAGCACCACAGAGTGGAACCCACTCTCCTCCATTGTATTGCTATGGCAGATGAAGATCTAAAAATAATGTATTTCTAGATACAATTAGAAGGGAGTGATAAATGTTTTTAATTAATTAATTACATTATGTATAATTTAGGTGATCTGGCTGTTTTACAGTTAATTATTAAAATAGTTTGAGACCTTCTTTTGTCACTGTGATAAGGAAAAAGTACAACAACTGCATCATTTGCACTTTTGAGATATTGAACGATGAAGAGCGTAATCATAACTACTATCTCTCCTTGAAATGTCAGGCAAGCTTCCAGACAGCTGGCACACTGCATTGGTACAGTAGTTTCTAAAAATACATATGCACTGATTTTGAATAATAATTAAGTCTTTATCAATGAAGTACGGTCATAATCCAGTTTCCTCTGCTGTAGTCAGTTTGTGTTGGTTTCAGACATAAATCTTACAATGATGGCATGAGTGAGGTCAGTGACTACAAAAATAAAGACAAACACATTACATCTGTCTCCATCCAATCTCACAGAGTGGTTGAGCCTCCTCTTCTGCATTGACTTTTCTATTGATTTCTGGGATAAATCTGAATGAGTGCCAGGCGGAAGGACAATTATGCAAAAGGGGCAACCATAGGGTCATAGATAAAAAGTCCTTCACGTACACAAGTGACTTGTTGTGTTTTTCTTACGCAGAGATGTAGATAAATAAAGGAATGCTATGGGGTGATGTAATAATTTCAGCCAATACTGGATTTTTGAGGTTGAGGCTGAAGTTGACATTTAAGACTAAAGAACTTGTGATAACCATCTTGGTGACTGATATTAATTTTTAACAAATCATGTGGAATCTTTCGGAAAAGATCCCTTAAATGTGTTTATTATTTGCTGGGTATTTGTTGTTGACAGTAAAACTAAATACATGATTACTTTCTGAGCAATAAAACTGAAAATTTGGTTGAAAATTAGAGGACAATTCACAAGTTAAACAATACTCACATGCCAATTAGTACATTAAAAGAGTTTTTTTTCACTGTAAGTGTTCCTCCTCTCCAAACTAATTCCAGTGTAAGCATGTAGCATCAAAAAAATCCAAAAGAGGACGTTAAAACTAAACTATATGCAGCTTTTCTACCAGGCTACCAGCAGGGGGGAGCAGAAGCTCAACATCTGTGCGCAACTCAGCTGATTTTACATCCTGATTATCCATTTAGTTGCAGACAGCTTTGACCCAGTGTTAGAGAAACATAGAATACTGTATGTACAGTACTAAATAGTGCAGGGAAACAGGTTTGAGCGGGTCACACCTGCTAAAGATAACATTGTTCTTAGAGAGATCTCATTCCTCACTAGACTTTATACAGTCTTTATTTGATTTATTAAAGTGTAAACAAACAGTAACAACTTTTTTTCCATTACGGAACTGATAATGACTTGATGGGATTAAATGTTTGCTTAAATGTTTATCTCATTTTGTGCACTAGGTCAAATCTAAGAACCTTTTTACTATCTCAGAGGTCTGAGATTTGACACTCCAGCTGGCTCATGGCCCAGCTCTTCTTCCCATTTGCTTTTGAGTCACTACCAAACATTTTGAAACGGTGAATTCCAGACTTTGGTTCCAAAATGAAAAATACATCATTGGAAAATCTCCTCTTCCGAACTGATTCCATGACAGTAAAAGATCTGCTATTGGCAAAGTGAAGCTTTTTGCATTCAGATTACACAGTGGGAAAAACCGAGGTATTACTGTAAATGTGCTTCTTCTAAACATATGGTATTGAGAATAACTTGTGGCAACTCTGAAAGCTGCTTTAAGTGTTTGGGGTCACTGTCCAAAGCCGAACAGTAGTTTGCCGAACCAAATCTCTCAAAACCATCTCACTAACATCTGCTCATAGCCCCGGCCTAATAAAAACTCAAGAATGCTGCTAGTCTGTGCTTTACTGCTTATGGGGCTACTTCACTTTTTCCATATGCAGCAGCAGCAGCGTGGATGGCCTGGCAGTGTGGGACCCTCAGATTTCAACATATTCTGTCTCTGCTCCAAATGTATAAATGAATGTGTCCAGTTTAAACTGTGCTACACAGACTGTGTATAGTTCATACAATTAGGTGCAGGCGTCTAGGCCTTTTGTCCCTCTGAGCAGTGCCTGCTATTTGTGCTGCAGAATCTCTTTCAGACTGCAGCTTGGGATCCATCTGCCTTGGATTTGCCACGTATTTCCAGAGCAGGAGACTGGCTCACTGGTGGGTTTCTCATGGCAATGTGAAATAGTGTGAGATAGCTGCTCTGTGTGTGAGTGTATGTATGTGTGTGTGTGTGTGTGTGTATGTGTGTGTGTGTGTGTGTGTGTGTGTGTGTGTGTGTGTATGTGTGAGTGTGTGTGTATATGTGTGTGCGTGCACAGGCAGCACAATGTCACCTTGACTACAATCTACGGGAGGCACTGAGGGCGCACCGCATCTGTACAGCACTGTACAGAGAGGACAGAGGAGGAGAGAGGGAGTAGAAGGTATTTGCGTGTCTCTCGGAGTGTGTGTGAGAATATGCCAAATGTGTGAGTGTGTGTGTGAGAGAGAGGGAGAGAGGCTGAGGCGGGTGTAGCTCTCTCAGACAGCTCAGTGCTGGAGGATCCCTCTTCAGATCCAGGCGGAGCGACGCAGAGATGTCAGGCGCAGCACACACAGGTGGGTCACACAGTAGCTGAGGGGACAGGTGAGACAGGCTGAGTGCTCAGGTTTCGTGCTTCCTCTTTCATGGGGCAGTTTTCAGTATCAGAACTGCATTATAGTCGTGCAAAACTACCAAACCCGTGAAATTAGGTTTTTCTTGTGCTGCAGGTACAAGCCGTCAGTCTGGCCTAAGGGTCATCAGGGTTGGTCAGATTCTTGTAAACAAGAATCTGTCAATTTTGAGATTTTAGGGACTACAATGAGGCAAACAACTACAAATAAAAACAAAAAATATGTCAGGATTTTTAAAAATGCTGCTAACTTGTGCCTTTTTAATATAAACACCCTCTTTGAACTCTCACCAGTTTAATTCACTTGCTGATTACTAATAGTTAAATTCAAGCTGTGGGCAAGCTCTTCTTCTGCAGAACTCCAGGTGTGTTTGGAGCACTCTTGGTCTGCTGATAGGCAGCATTACAGACTTCCAAACAGCCGCAGAGGGACATTCAGACTTCCATTCAACCATAATTGCATTTGCCGCGACTATAGTGGACCAAAAACCCGCCGCAGCATCCTCTCCCCTCCGTCATGTGACTCCACCGGGCAAATATATCCGTGTCCTTTTCGTTTTGCCGGAGAAATGCAGCCTCGGCCAATCGCATCTCGACGATGCGTCTCTCTCCTTCTCATTTTCTCGCTTTCTTTCTCCTGATGCCTTCATGTGATGTCGAAAATAAGGAACCTCGTTCGCTCGCGAGCAACTAGCCTTCAACATGGCTACCGGCCTTGGGCTTTTATGTTGATTTGACCTCAAGAGATGAAATGTTTATTTGAAGTAGACTTGGTAAGACTCATTAAAATTTGTTTTGCTGTCGGCCTACTACTTCCATTTGACTTTTGCACATAGGCTATAACCTAGCCTTCATATTTCGCATGAAAACACAGTTGACTATGAGGTGGACAACTGATGTGATGTAGGCTATTAGCTTATTCTAATGCATTGGCATGTGTTTCCATTTTTTCTTCAGTAGACCTACAACGTTTCTCAATCTAGACAAAAAAGTTTCTTTCTTTTTATTTAGTGTTATTATTAAGCTTTAGGCTATTTTAGGCTACCAAAAAACAAACAAAAACTATCCTACAACACACAGACAAGTCTCGCTTTTTGGCTACATTAAAACACGGGGAGTCCAAGTTTACGGGATGTCAATGAAGGCATTGTGACGTCAGTCGCTCCCCTACGCTCCCTCTAGCAGCCAGTCAGAGAAGGGATGCTCTGAACGCAAGACTGCAGCATCTTCACCGAGAGAACGAGCAGGAAAAAACGTCTCTTTCTCTGTGTGTTCCTCCAGCTCCGCGTCTCCGGACCCTCATCACGCACCCCGTCACCCCTGGGTGTCTTCATGATCGGAGCCAGGACATAAGAAGAAAGAAATTACAATAGCCTACCAGTAACGCATCGGATTTTTTGTATTAGTGTTGCTTCACCGACCTTTCCTTTCCTTCTTATTTCTTCGGTTGATTTCACCTCTTTGTCTTTCGGTTGTGTGTGTTTTTTTGTTTTGTTTTATTTATTGTTTCGTTTCGCTGGCTGTTGCAGAGGAGCGCCACCATCCTGCACTGCCTGACATGAGTACGCTCTTTTACCCAGTTACAGCGGAATGACACACATATCCTAGCCCGCATTTCAGAAGGTTGATGGAAGATTGACGCTCCTATTGCACGTTTTTAGTAGCCTAGATCAAACTCCATCTGCAGAGGTTTCGGATTTTCCCCCCTTTGAGCCGATCATCTGCCGCTCCAGCGTTTCTTTCTTTCTGTCCCTGCGCAGCATCTCTGTACGCACGGCGCACCACGGAGAAACGCGCAGCTAACCTTCCCCGTCCGTAAGAAACAGGCGTATTTTCCAATTCCTAAATCGCTTTCGCCTTCTGCAAGGACTCATCTGCACGTCTACGCTGCGTAAAAAAACGGGAAAAGGGGGGATTTAAACGCAAACGCAGCGCAAGCATCCAAGTGCAAGCTCGAAAATGATGGCCGGCGGAGCAGTACAGCAAAACGGGATTTTCTCAAATCCTCACCATCACAATCAACAACCACACATGGAGTCCGATCCCCCGGACTCACGTAAAAGACCACTGGAGACTCCGACGGAGGCCAGCAGCACCAAACGCACAAACACGGGAGGTAAGAGCAGCGATGGGGATGCGGGAGCTGTTTGTGTTTCGGTGAATGTTGCTTCGTCCTGAGACAGGCAGAGAGAAATTGAGAGCAGGTTGATCTGATTCTTGAGGTACACAGTGGAGTGTTACAGCAGCAGATTCACTGTGCTTCAATTAGGCAGTGATGGCACGATATTTTATCCGCTTTCTAACGAGCGACAGTCATTTTCCATCAGCATTAAAAAAAATCATGGGCCGCCGCTTTTGATGAAAAGGAAACAATGAAAGTGACTAAGGGGGCATTTGGAGGGAAGCCGCCGGTTCCCCTTGCGCACATCCTGACTGTTTAGCCTCTTTATATCAGCCGAATTGTTTTTATGGCGTTTTAAGATTTACGCGCAGCCACAGCGGCCATGCTGGAGCCAAAATAAGGATGTAAACAAGTGAAAGCCAGATCAGGCTGGTGCGTGATCGCAGGCTCTCATCCCGTCGACGGATGACCTTGTGATAATCTCACACATCAGCCACCATCGCTGCTTTGTGTACAATTACACAAGCGGATAAACAAGCAGACTCATATTAACAGCAGGCCCGTGGCTAGCCAGAAAGAACAAGGGGAATACAGAGCAGCTCATGCGACAGTGTCTCAGTGTTATTGCAGCATGCCAGTGCCTGTATATTTTTATCATGCTTTGCTGTTCTGATTTTGATAACCTGCAGCTAGGAGAGAGATATTTTTCTCTAAATTGTCCAATCATGTTTCTTCATCATTCTCTGGTTGGATGAAATATGGATATGTCGCCATGGCAATCACCATATTTGGTTTTTGTTTACATGCTCTCATGCGCCAAGCATTCCCATCACCCAGCATTACAACCATTAGAAGCCTATCTGGCCATGCACCCCATCATGGACATTTGGACATACACTACACTTTTAAATGTGTTATTTACACAACATTGTGTGCAAAGTGAAAAGATGGTGCAGCTAAAGATTTTGAATGTATAAGGGACCCCAGGATGCTCTAATTAGAATTTGTAGATTTTACACAACCCAAACTTTTAATGCAAATAGTTAAATTTGACTGTCAGTGTGAATTTGTGTAATATTATTTTGGATGCTTTATATATTCCAGTATAAAGTGGCTGATATGATTAGAGTTAAAGTCAAATTTGGAATAAGATGCTCATCAAGATTTGGAAACAAATGTACATTTTAGGTGATCTGCACCATTAATTCTAAGATTAGACTAATAATATTAGTACCGTTCTTTGACTGAAGTCGTATGCAGCGGATACAGCATGCTGAATGTGTTTAAATGTGGCTATTTTCATGTTAAGAAAAACAGTTTAGCCCTAAATATCTTTCCTGCCAGGGCAGAAAAGTCTCATGTTAAGACTATATGGGAAAATTAAAACTCTTTTCTGAAATACAGATTAATGAAATGTGCTTAATGTTAGCACATCCCTGAAGTCAAATGATCAGTGCCTGGTGAATTATAAATCAAATCTGAGATTATTTTTTTTATTTAAAAAACAATCAATAAATAAAATTTGAAAGAAAATCAGATTTCACCGCAGGTTTGATCAGAGAGGATCCTCCATCATATTAGAGGTGGTCAACATGACTGGATGGCATCTGATATATCCCTACTGAGGTGTCATTATTGGCCTGATTTATTAATATTTCACTCACACATATCTAGATTTAGTGCAAGTAGGTATGATGGTTACGCTAATGTTTTAAGAACATTAAATCTTTATAGACCCGTTGAGTTTGTGTGGCCTGTCCCTTTTAGTGCAGAATGACAGGTGGCATAATAAAAAAAAAATTAGTGTGACCCATAGAGAGTCCTGAGGATCAATAAGTTTTTATCTTTTTGTTGATTTTGGTGGACCTGGCCCTTCCAGCAATGACAGAAAAGAATAGGACAGTCATTTTAACAGTTTCTTCAGCTCTCACCAAGAAACATGACAGCCATCTTCAGGAGTAATAATTAAACAGAGAGAGTGTCCGGCTGAGGAGGGGTGAGCTTCAGTTTAGAGAGCGTGGTTTAGCTGCAGATCGATGCAGCATTTGAAGCACTAACGGCCCCTCCTCGTTGTATGTAAGGCTTGCCCTCAGGGGACAATCCTCCTGCCTGCTTAACAGTCAGACAGCTCGTCCATTTAGACAAATGAAAAGGTTGGGATGATGATGATGATGAGCACTGCCGACCAAGCTTTTACTCTGGCAGAGAGGACGGCCGCGGCACCGCCAGGTCAACACTTCCTCAGCCGGCTGCATCAGGCTGATGATCGGATGACATTTGGTTGAAAATGAACAAGTCACTCCCACACACACTTCAGTACATCCCCTTAAGAAAAACAACAGAGAGGAATCAGAGCTGGGTTTCAGGTCTTTCGTGAAAATTTTGCACTGACAATTAATTCCGTTACTTTTTACCAGAAGCCGTATATTTCCACTGAGAATATGCTTTTGTATTTATATTTTTAAGTTACACGCAGGCTGCAGTTCTGAATTTAAATAAAATCAAAGTGCTGCTAAGAGATCATAATAATGGTTGTTTCTCTGCATGATTAGTTTACACCACACACTCCCTACCCATGTGCTTCCTCTCTCTGTAGTGGCCTTCCTGCAGCCCCTTTTTGAAACTGAAGGCATTGTTTTCCCTCACCAAGAAACTGAGACTCATGGTAAGAGTTGATTTTCTACCTGTTTTATAATCTTTACTTTAACCTTCTTTAATGCAGGACTGATTCAGCAGTGACAGCACGTACATGTGTTCTTGAAGGCCAAATTCTGCAGAGTGACATCTTAATTTTAGGGCATTTCAATGATGAGGTCTGACTGCTGCAGGGCCTGACATTTAAATAGGATTTAAAGTAACATGTAACACCGTCATATTCTACTCATGATCCAGAATAATGCATGCTGATATTGTTTATATTGTGTGTTATCAGTTCCATAACATCCATTTTCATGCTTTTTATACAAATTCAGTGTTTCTTTTATCATGATACCCAACATTACTGCACAGATGAGTCCTGATGACCTTTGACCTCATGCTAGCCATATCATCATTTGGGTTTATGACTGCTGATGTATTGTTGAAATGTTCATTCCCCGATTGTGCTCAGAGTGTGATATTTAATGGCTACAGTATGCAGTGTGCAGCTGCTGTTGAGTTAAAAGCACATGACTGTAGTTTTAACAGTTTTCCTTTTCCAAAGGTAGATTGAAACCTAATTTAAGCATTAAAAATAGGAATAAATCTTTTCAATCAGAAAAATTTCTCTTCATCGGAGCAAAAATTTATGAATAATAATACATTTTCAGTCATGTTTTTTTATCCAACAACTGCAGCTTAGAAACATATCCAGATGTAGATTATAATGCCTGTGCAAAGTGATGTGTTCTGTTCATGCACCTCAGATCTGTGTGAATGAGAAGTGAGAGTAGACATTTAATTAGTCAAAGAAGACGAGCAAAGATGAGACTTGGATTTTTTCACTGAGCTTCTGGCTGGTTTCTGTCCAGGATTTATTCAAACGTGTGTGTGTGTGTGTGTGTGTGTGTGTGTGTGTGTGTGAGAGGAAAGCAGGAAACATCATTGTAGAGAAAGAGCTAGTCAGCCACCAGACAGCACGTACAGGACGACAAGAGACCACTGTAACCCTGAGGGTCATAAATCATAGCTACATCTCATAAAAAGCTGATAGTCTTGAAGAAGCAGAGAAGAAGATCAATAGGTAGATGCAGTAGCTGATGTTCACAGCCTCGCACCCCCACAGGCCCCTAATCCACCAACCCAAACCCATTCTTATCTCGGCACCTCCCCTACCCCTCACCCGACCCAGCAGGGTTCTCCCCCACATTAGAGGAATTCAGATTTTCCTTTAATCATGTACATGTATGATCAGAGATGTTTGATAAGGTCAGTCTTAATATTTGATTTAGTTTTTTGAGGTTTGAACTTTTTGCAAAGCCAGACTTGGTCATGATCGTCTAAAAGAGTAAAAATTTGTCAGCAATTTTATAATTTAAGCATCTGCTGCTGTCAGCCAACCAGGGTTTGGTATTTTTACTATCCAGACTTTTTTAAATTTTAAATGAGACTACATTTATTTGGAGAAAAAAAACTTCTGAGGGATTCTGTTCCTGTAAAGTAGCATATTCTGAAAATATGAATATCATTAAGCCTTCGGGGGAGTTTACAGCTCTGGCGTTTAGTTAAATGCTTTTACAGTATCAGTTGGTCAAAATGATTCAGGACATGAGATATCCAGGACTACTTAATATCTGTTGGAAATAAGACAGTAAATCAGCTTAAATATATTAATAATTTGGTGTATGGGATGCATCAGCAGTTAATTTAGAGTTACAGTATTTATGACACACACGGTGAAAGGTTAAAGCATTGTAATTTTTTGCTGTTGCACACCCCACACCCCCAACACACACACACATACACCAAAAAAAATGTATATAAAACATTGCATGCTTTGCAATATTTTGTAATTGTAATATGTTTGCTGAAGCTAAAACTCTCCACTGACACTACAAAGTGATATTTGTGTAAGCAACTGTATATATCATTACTGATACTCCAATATCAAACAGCAGCCTCTCAGCCTAAGAGAAATGACTCCAATTCAGTCCATTCAAAACAAATGCAGCTTTCAGGGGGAAAACTGCTTGTATAAGCCATTAAGAAGTCTTATGTAAGCACAAACAAAATAAATTGGATGTTCCTTTTTCGATTTTCATGTAGGTGGTCAGAAAATGAACATGCGAGCGGGGACGCCTACAGGTCCAACAGTCAGGGAAAAGTTTGCTGACCTGGACGTACAGACCTGTCAGTCCGTTCATCACTTAATATTATAGGCTTTTTCTTTTGTTCTGTTCTGTTCTGTTCTCTTCTCTTCTTTTCTCTTCTCTTCTCTTCTCTTCTCTTCTCTCCTGTCTGTAAGATATAATACATTAATTTAGTAAATGGATGGACTGGCAAGCCGGTGGAGGAGGAGGGGGGGGGCTTGAAATGCCCTTGCCAAGTGACATTAGGGGACTAGCAGTATGAAGAAAGATTTGTGTGTGTGTGCTGTGTAGTTGTCTTTATGTCTAACTTTAGTTGCAAAAAGCCGAGAAGAAGTTAAATGAGAAAGATGAACGGGTGTGTAAATGATGTACTGCGCTGCAGATGGACACACATGCATGCACACACTCAGCATACACACATAGTACTGAGCCTTTGCTGCATGAGAGAGAGCCTTTGATGCTATTGATCCAAGTGTTTTCTGGTGCTCCTGGAGCAACCTTTTTTGGGATATCCTTCCTCACATTGATCGGCTGTCCAGGCTGAGGAGCAAGAAGCCCATCATATGGCTCTGAACAATTGAAAATAGACACTCGGCAGAGGGGGTTCAGTCCTAAATACCACCAAAACTGCAACAATGTGAGCCGGAATCCATAGAATTTAAGATTTTTTTAAATAAAGAAAAAGTTATTTGAACTGTTGAGATTTACAAAATAAATAGTTGATTTTTTCATACATGTAGTCTTGAATGTGAATTACAAGGTTTACACTCGTCCTTCATCCTCGGTATCTTGCAGAACACGGCGTTCTCCTCTGCGACACGCCTGTTTTGTTCACTCACGAGTCTGAGCGTTTCTCGGCTGCTCCCTCTTCTCTCTTCCTCCTCCATTCTCTCCATCTTCCCTTCCTCCTCATCCATACTAATCATGCTCTACTTTAGACCATCACAACTGCACCCTCCTTCTCCTGTCCTCCTTCACCCTCATCCTCCCATCATTTCGTCCTCCACCCACCACTTCATCAATCGCAGGCTGCCATTGACGACGCAAGCTCGACAACCGTTTCCGAGGCTGTCGATCGATTTGTAGCCGCTATTGGCATGGCTCTGCCAGCGGTAGCTGCGACTCTCCATCTCCTCCTCCACCCTCTCCTCTTCCTCTTTGTTTTTTAAAGCCACTGCGTCAAAGTAAAAAAAAGAAGCCATTGTACGGGGTGGGGTGAAGGGGATAAGAGGTGGGAATATTCCCACAAAGGGAGGCGTGCGATTGGTGGAGCGAGACGCCGGTCACAGCTAGCTGGTCTCTGATAGGAGAGGAGAGCGGGGTGGCGATGAATATGGATAAGGGAGCGATGAAAGGGCCGATGCAGCGAAGACAACTGGAAGGGCCCCCTCCTCTGAAATAGCCTTGGTCCATGAACAATACACACCGATTTTCATGCACACAGGCGCATACACACACACATACACATTGGAGAGAAAGGAGACGGCTGCTTCAGTTATCTTTGTTACCATAGCCACCATGTCTGCTTCAATTTCTACGCAGACGCCTGATGATAGGGATTGTTTCAGTATGGAGGCATTTCATTGGTTCACCCTAAACCTCTATTCAAACTGCATTTCTGTAGCAGGATGTTGTTCTTTTATGAGATTACTCTGTCGGGTTTCTATTTAGAATAAATGCATGGCTGTATTAAGCCATCTGTCACTCAACACTTTTATTCTGTATATTTTATTATGAGCTATTCAGTATTTATTCTGATTGTTGCTGCAAACGTTTGTCAAATAACAGGAGCCACTTATTATTTTTCAAAAAAACAAAAAACAAATTCCACATTGAAATGTCCTCCATTTTAAGAAGAATCTCTAAGAATGATGATTTCTGGCATGAAAACAAAACACAGTACTGGATGCTGCTGGGGTTATGAGTCATCTCAATACCTGTAAGAGAAAAATAGCTGTTTTTTTAAAGAACTCATCTGTGATTTGAATATTGACTTCAAAATTTTAATTAAAAAAATATTCAAGATGTGGATATGTAATAGCCTATTTCAGAATTAAATCCCTCTCTCCAAGGAGGTTATTGGGCTGTATGTACCCTGTAGACTTTAGTACCCTCCTTTCTCATTTCTTCTCCAAATATTTGATTATTCAAAGGAATGTTAGGGGCCTTACGGCGACTGCTGACAGCTCCTGAATCTAGTGATAGTGAAGAAATTGGGTTTCCGTCTGCATACTGAAAGTCAGTGCCTAAAATGTCAAATCTATATTGAATGAACTACGTGGGAAAAGTGAAACATTCAGCCACGTAGAGGCAGAGAAGAGAACGCTAAATATAGAGATATTTCCTCCTGCTTGCTTTCTGCGAGCTATCTGTGTTTATGAGGGACGAAGGCCATCTTTCAGACCGAAGACAGCTGGTCAGAGCCTCACTGCTGGAGAGCTTTGCATGTTTTTGTGTGTGTGTGTGTGTGTGTGTGTGTGTGTGATTACTACCTCCCAACAAAAGAGCAGAAGACTGGAGGGGGTGTGTTAGACAAAGCCTGCCCCCCTTAACTCTCCCTGCTTAGGGGAGATGAATATTTTCCAAGTCCCCAGAGGTCAAGGGATCTATACCAGAGCCCCCCCTTCCTCGGCAGAGGCTACATGTGTTCACACTGCTATGCTTCAGATTTTGCCCCTAATGTGGGACTCACATCTGATGTTTCTACACAAAGCTGCGCGAGACTCTGGTCAAGACCTCTTGGATACATTTAACCCATTTTAGTTCGTAAGGCAGATTGTAATCAGCTGATTGCCCATATTTAGAGCTGATTTCTGATATCTGTCAATCCCATTTAAGTTTTGCTAAGATTTATTGCCTTGTCAAGGGGGAAACGTATCTAAAAAAGTATTTACATCATCATGAAACAGTAAAACTGTCCACTGAAATAATCATTTTTGTTTTGATCATTATAAATGAATGCTTCATATACAAATCCAACATTGTATTGACTAATTATAATTTAAACTGCGACATTTCCAATTTCTCAGATGTGTGACAATAGGTTAAATGGATTCATCTAGAGACCAGTGTTGTCCAAATATGTTAGCAAACTGTTACCATAATATATAATACCAAACAATAGTCTATTAGTTAATTGATCTTAAAGTATGTATTTTACATATAACTATGACTAAACATTCAAATTGGAAACATGTAGTATAAATACTGAATTTAAGACCTGACCATTATTTCAGTATTGGATTTGAGAAAATACCCTACAATAATAAGGAATGTAGTCACAGGGGGTGACCATCAGCCATTAAACATAAACAACATACGTCCAAAAAACTTTTAGAGATTAGTTTAACACTTAGTTTTAGCTTTAATGTGTTGTGTTATGTTTACAATGAATTGTTAAGGTTTATCATGACTCCAAACTTGTTACTTATGTAACTGCAGTATGAATTCTGGATGACTGCCATAGGTGGTGTGTAACATCTGGATTTCCACCATCTGTAGTCAGAAAGAACTGAGCAGAGTTTGCTACAAAATGCCAAAAGTTATTATCTGTTTTTATGTGATGCTCAGATCACAGTGAACACATGTATTTCCTAGTGTGTACAAGGCAATGTCACAAACTTTTCACTGATTTTATTTCAGGGGCTCTAAGGGACACAATTAGTAGGTTTTTTCAAAAAGACAAACAACTGCAGAACACTATATACTGGGCCTAGAATCCATTGATAGTAAAATGAAGTGACTGTACTTTTAATGTCGTAACTCTTAACTCTTTAAAACTCATTAATGTCCCCTATTTCTGCTATAAAGAGGTTGTTTTAGATGTGTTTGTCAGAGTGAAGCATGTGACGAAAAGTAACACAACATGAGAAAGGATTTGTGATCTTCAGCCACCCCCCACCCCGCCCCTGCAGGCCCGTGGACACCAGATCCCAGGATTTGAGCCTCCAATCCCCCAGCATGGAGAGCCTATTCTGGGCCTGGTGGGTCTGCAGGGGCCTTAGCAACAGATTGGACTGTTTACTCATCAAGTTATGTCCTGTTGGAGGACCATTTATTATTTATTGTGAAAGACCTCTACATTTCCAAACGTGGTGACATGGGTCCACTCCCTGACCTTGCCGCTTTCGCTGGTAATTACTTTTATAACAAATATTCTAGGAGTTTTGGGTTGGTCACATTTTCATAACACACACATACACACAGAAAAAGAGGCATGTTTTCTTTGTCTAATCCTTTTGGCAAAAAGGAAATGTCTGTACTTCCTGTGCGAGTTCTTACTACAGGGATTTGTCTGTCTGTTTGAATGTGTTGCTTATGGTGCAAACAAAGACCCTCATCACTGCAACCAGTAGGGAACCCTGGGGTAACCCAGCTGCAGACACACCATATCTACACACACACTCTTTCTCACATCATTATACTCTAACTGTAGTCACCAGTGGTTTTAAATTGAAATCTCTTAATTTTCTAGGCCAGATATTTAATTTCTTAATTTAATTTCTTTTACTGTGTCTCAGTGTGTTTGAGATTTGTGTTGTGGAGTGATGATGTTTAATTTCACAAGTTTGATCTGCTGAGAAAACTATGGGAGGAAAAGTACACTTTTCATTTAATTAAAATAAACAGGACTTTAAACAAGCCTACATGAAATTAATATTAGTATACATTAATAAGTAATATTATTAAAACCTCTTTTAAGGTAACTTTAATAAAGGTAACTTTAATTTAATCATTGTGGACTTAAAGTATATGAAAGTGAATCAGTGCAGTGGTGAAACGGAGCAACATTCAGGTAATATGGGAGAAAGAAGTTTTGCGTATACCCACAGTTTTGTCAAAGCACGTATATGTGACGCCTGAGATGAGATCAGGTTAGTAAACTACCTTACATTGCCCACCTTCCAACATCTCTCCAATAACTCTCCAGTATATATTTTGTGTGTCTTTGTAGATGCAATGAATTGTTAAGGTACACACTTTCAAACAGTCCTTTCTCAAAGGCATTTGTGGCGTTTCACTTGATTGTTCACACTAAACTTTGACAGGGTGAAGAATGAAAACAGACGTTAAGAGAAAAGTTTAAACCCTGACAAAATCCACACCT
>JAPMOB010243619.1:2839-27283 GCA_029875015.1 Lepomis gibbosus | reverse complement strand
CTCACCTCAAAACTTCTCAGAAGTGGATTTAGTGATGAAAATCCATACGAAAACTGTAAAATAAACTTTCTGTTGCTGGCTTCTGTCTGGTGCAATGATGATGCAGTGAATATTTTCTGACTAATCAGCAGTCTGTTGTGTTTTCATGTTAAATTTTTGTTTCCCTGTAAGCAGATACAGGTCCAACATTTCTACAATGGAAACCCAAACAAAGGCCAGTCGAGCCAAAGGGCCTGCGCTCAGACTAACTTGGTTTGAGGGCGTGTCTGACCCCACCAGCCGCTTGGCAAGCTTTATGACGCTTTTGCATTGTGATGTCACAAGTCAAGGAAGTGAAAGGCTGGACTACAAACGAGCTGTTTTCAAGCGGTTCTGAGCACAGCTTTCTGTGGGAGATGGGAACTCCCTTTGGGCTGGACTTTGGGATTTTTCACTGTGCAAACCTGTTACATGCACAAAAAAGATATATAACTCAATAATGGAGAGGGAAAAAGCCAAAAAGCATAATACCACCCCTTTAAACACTTTGTGGTGTCCTTGACACTGATAAAACAGGAGCGGAGAGGCAGACAGTCTGTGTTGTACTAATGTTGACATTCGCAGAGACAACAGCAGTGTTACCAGTACAGTGACAGTTCCAGTGATCACAAAGCCTTTTCAACACAGACCATACAACCTTCGCACACAATTACACAAATGACTGTGTGAAAGAAATATCACTTAGACATAGTATGAAAATTGAACAAGAAATTACATTTGAATTCATGAAAATACTAAATATTATGTGAAGAGTTTGTTCAAGTTCACAGTGACAATGTGATCTAGTATTACACAGTCACAGAGTATTACTCTGATATTAGTGTAATTTAGGTATATTATTTTAAGTACTCAGAGACCTTAACTGTGGGGAAAAGCTGAAGACCGAACTGGGAGCAGCGCTGCAGCTTTCGGACAAATAAACACCCGTAGTCGGACTGGATTATGCTCTGACGGCTATACCAGTTACTGGTGGAGGAGGAGGAGCTTGGAGTAAACTGCTGTTATTAAATTATCTTTTTACTGTAGTTTTTGGGATTACAATGTCGATTTATCTTCACTGGAGCTTCTAAGCAGCTAGCTTCCGTGCACATCCAGTTCCACTGTTGTTGTTAGTGTCGGTTGAAGTCTTGCTAGCAGACCTGACAAAGCTTGAATTTCATATGTAACACATCTGCATCATATTGTAGTTATTTTGGCATTAGTTTTATCCGTTTATTGCTATTAAATCACAGCAAAATATTTACTTGGGCTTTATACAGCTGTAGTAATGGTGAGTTGTGCAATAAAACCACCGAGAGGAAAGCGTTGCAAGTATTAAATTCGTGTTAGGTCTGAATGCAGCTTTAGCCCCTCCCCTTCCGCTGCACCACCATGAGACCGTACTTCGGAAAAAATATGTACGGCAGTCAACGGCAAGAGGCAACTATTTTTTTGATCTAGTTTTAATTTTTCTCTGAATCACACATTTGATGATGGTTATTTTGGGGCTGAAACAATTTCTCGATTAAATCGATAAAATCGATTAATAAAATGCTTTAACACAAATTCTTTGCATCAATGCTTCGTTTAATCCATGTAACTACACAGCACAATGTTTCGTAGGGACATGTATTACTTTTGCACATCGCGCTTATGCTGTGAACACAACATGATTATGATGGCGCTGTTTGCAAAGTCGAGGAAGAGAGAGAAAATAGCGAGGGACAAAGAAGAAAGTGTCCAAAGTATGGGATTATTTCAAACTAAAGAAAACAACAACTCTGTAATGTCACAGTCCATCCACCGTAAAAGCTGCCTTGGCAACCGCATAATGATGCCTGATCAGAAAGCAGCCGGTGCCAGCGGACCACAGACAAGCTAACAGTAGCAGCAACTTTAGCATTTAACTGAAGTCATGATTGATTGTTGAGTTGAAGGCTAGCCAAAGTAAGCCGCAGTCCTCAGCTGAAAATGTACACACATGCGTTTCTTGTTCTCCTTTTTGGGCCATGCGTTGGGACCTCATAGTCATGAGTTAACTGGGTGTCGGGGAGCTGCACTATTTAACTCCCCTCCAGCTCTCTCTGTAGCTCAGACAATCCCTGCTACCTGTGTGTGCTAATCCGTCCTTTCACCCAGATTCTTTGTCTTTATAATCGCCATCTTTACAATAACAAACAACAGCTGTTTCGTGTTCAGGATCCCTCATTTCCCTTTTCACATTTCCTGTGTGTTTTCTTGACAAAACTTGACAAACATGAACGCCACAACAACTTTAAGATTGTCGTCATATGAAGGCCACCACCGCCAAGCAGAAGTACTTCTTAAACAACGCATCGATGAATCGTTGAAAATATTCGATTGACTTAGGCTCTCTATAGAGAGGTAGTCAAGTGGGCTCTTACAGCAAATTATAAAGCACTTTTGAGACAAGATGACTGGAGCTATTTAGCCAAAGGTCCATTCAAGTAGCTGTCAATTATTTGAGGTTGATAAAGCGCCATGCTAAGTGATTTGCAGTGGATCCAGTTCAGCTATATTCTCAAGGTCCTCCTTCTTGCACACTGCAGTAGTTCAATCTGAAATGCCAAGATTGTTGGGGGTTGATTTCATGGAGTGACCCAGTGATTGGATTATTCCCATTTAGTCATTTCCTAGCCTTTCATCCCTATCTCCCAGGCAGGAATGCAGGCAGGAGGTGATGGTCTGTTGAGATGAGAGAGAGTGAGTTCCAAACTGGAACTCTACAGGAACACTCTGGAGCTTTATCAGGCCAGACTTTGAGAGTTCTTGAAAGGAAACTGGGATCCATCCATTACAGTACATTCAGACAGATGAAACTAAACAGTAAAAAAAGTTGTATCATTGGAGAAAATATTTAGAAAATCTGTTCACCATAATAAAACCGATCAGAGTAAAAAAAAAATCACTGCTTTTATATCAATTCCAAGAATTATAGCATGTTGAAAACTGCAGCTTTCCACTCTGCTCTGGGTTTCTTTCCAGGGACATCTGTGTCTAACTCAAATCTTGGTGAAGCAGTGAGCCAGCCCCACAGCTGGTTTGGCAAATGAGAGCCATGAGTTCTGTTCAGTAATGGGACTGCGCGTTGTGGACTGACAGATTGAGGAGAGGCGGAGAAAGGCTCTGGCTGAGTCTGCTGCTTTCTGCGCCATAAATGGCACAGATGGCTATGATCACTTGCTGAAACTGAAGCAAGAGACATACAAAGATATTCTCAAAATAGGAATGAAAGCATTTAATAACTGAAAATGATCTACTTTCTTTTGATTAGTCGGTCAGTCCACCACTTTGTTGGATGGATTGCCATGAAATTCAATACAGATAGGCAACTTATGGTTCCAAAATAATGTATCCTAATGACTTTTCATCTTGCATCACTATGAGGTTTTGAATTTTTGGTTCTGAGTGAAATTTCTCATCCATGGGACGGATTGTCATGGAATTTGCTTTAGACATTTCATCCACTTTTGTGATCCCTTAAAGGTTCAGTGTGTAGGTTTTAGTGGAATGTAAAGGTGAGGGTTGCAAATTGCAACCAACAGCTCAGTCAACGCTCACCTCTCACTTTCCAAGCGTGTAGGAGAAGCTACGGTGGCCGACACTCTCTGTAGGCTCTTGTGCTAAATAATACGAGTGGTCCTCCATGTCCAAATCTCCCTTCTCTTCTTACTTCTGATAAATAATTTCTATACAAATGCTGTTTAAATAATTAACTTAGGACAATCAAGTAGCCAAGTAGCTATATTTAATTTACAGTACTGAATTACTATACGGTTTATTTGAATTACACACAACAGCAATTTAACTTGTACAGTAGTCTGATTTGTCTTTTTCATTACTTTATATTCATGTAACAAATATACTAATGTTAATTACATGGTGATCTGCATGAGAAATTAAGAAAAAAAATTGTCCACTGATAATGATCAGTTTGACCTTCTCACAGAGCTGGTTGTAGGCTCTTGTTATGCTCTAGAAATTGGAAACAAGATCTTTCACTCTTTACACCCTGAGGTATGCACAGCTTGTAGCATTTGCTTTTCTATTTAAGCACAGGTTTTGCAAAACCCAAGTCTTGAGAGACCATGAGCTAAATATATGTGTCCAGAATCAACAGACTATATGTGTAAAACCTGGAAAAACAAACCTGGACAAGGTAAACACCATATTCACACAAGTACTGTATGTGTTTCAAACAAACTCACAGCTAAACATAGTACAAGGCTATTTCTCCCTATTGTGAGTTGAAGCAGGCCTGTGTCCAAAAAGCTCTCGGTACTTTTCCAAAAAGCCCTCCTTGTTTGGGCTGAGCCTCTGAGGAATCTGGGTGTTCTGTTTGTGTCATAAGGAGAACCTCTGACCCGAACAATTTGAACCCTGTGCAGAAAATCACAAGGTAGGGAAGTAGAATTTGTATTTCTTTACTCTAAAGACATGTCTGTCTCATAGTTTTTTTCCAATGAAGAATTCAAGGACTTTTGTGTTGCCACACAATTTTCCCAAAAAAAAAAAAAAAAACCTCATCTAACTTTCTGACTCACACATGATTAGTCCACCACACTTCTGTAGATGTTTTCCTAAACCAGTGATGTCATCATAAAAGTCTATTGCTAATGTGATTAACAGGTTTCCTGCCTCCTATGTTAGAGCAGACATCCTGGAACCTGAGGAATCCCAGTCCCTTGAGACGAGCCTTCAACCCCCAGCTGAGACAGTGCTGAATCAGTCCACAGGCACTTCCTTCCCAGTGTTTCAGCTGGCGTCACCTTACATACAGGACTCAGACAGAGAGACGTGGGGGAGTTAAGTTAACTATTACAGCATCCTAGAGCAATGAAGTGCTGCTGCACATCATGACAGCTACCATTTGTTGTCCTGGAAACCTGCAGTGCGTCATGCACCAGGAGGCACAGACCTGATCTTGCAGCTATGACTGCCCAAATAATTTCCTTTCTACTAACCTGGGAGAGAAGGCAATTCAGACATCATTTATAATACCCATGACGGTCTTCTCCAAGTGTTAACACTACATGAAATGTGTGTATTTTAGATACACATACTACTACACTCCCATGGCCCTGTCTCTGTTAAAGCATCATCAAAGATTCATATGGGCTGCTTGAAGTCTTGAATTTGCAATATGCTCTGCATGAAATTAGCTCATTTTCCAAGACCAGAGACCATTTTAGACATTTCAAACCGGCTGCTCATTCTACAGTCTTGAAGGCATGGACATTCTGCTGTTGGTGATATCAGTTAAACTTTTGTTTATTCACATAAGGATAAATCCAGCTGTCTTTCCAGCAGGCTCCAGATAACATAAATAGATGAAGAAAGCAAATGGTGTTTGCTTTTATCTTAAGAAAGGCTTAACTGTTTTAAAGCGGTTATTTTGCTCATACTCTTATTTAGGGGTTGTAGCAGAGCAGGTTTAATCTTTTTTAAAAACATCATATTTTGTCATTTTCTGCATTGCTGCAGCTCTTCGTTTTACCCTGTGTGTTGAACGCTCTGTTTAAGCGACAGAGTGATGCATCTTACTTCTATTTGTAACCATGGCTTCTGTTTAGCTGTACATGCTCGCCAACCAGCTTTGCAACCTAGACTGGAGCAGGAGTTTCAGAGTGGCAATTATTAATTCGTAACAAATTCATCTTTCATATGAAACATTTTAACTCTACATCACAGTAAAAGCTTTATGTCCACTGAATGCCTGGAGGGTGGGGATAAGGGGAGTCAACGGGCGGATGTTTTGTCACTGTGTGTGCTATAGCTCAGTGTGGTTCTCCACCAGTGTTTTTGATGGCGTGCCACACTAGCCACTAGGTGAGCATTATGACGTGTGTTACATAGTGAATCAGATAAGTTACTCCCTTTGGGGCTGACTTTGGGCTGTTTTACTTTGCAAACCCATCACATGTACAAAAAAGCTATATAACAACATAAGGAAAGGGGAAAACCCAAAAAGCATAATACAACATCTTTAATATGACCTCTTTTCTGTTCATGGGATCTTGTCATTAATGTTGGCTGCATTACAGATTATTTTGAAGTTAAGCTAATGGTATTTTCTCAATCTGTATTTATATATCTTACAGGAATATTATCACATTTTGGGAAATATGATTAAAATTTTGTCTGTCTTACTAGATGAGAGGAACAATACCAGTTTAATTTACGTGTTCAATACAGAGATAGCTCTGTTATGTTTAGCATTTAAACTGTAGATATTTTACCCTTAAAATATCTATGGGCCTACAATGATCAACTGCTTATATGGATCAAAAAGCTTTCAGGCAGATTCATTTCTATACAAATGCTGCTTGAATAGTTCACTTTTTCTATAGAGTGTTAATTTGGGGTCATTTCGTACAAAAACAAAATAAGAATAATTTCTGAATGTTTGTTGTACTTAGAAATGCCACCACCAAGCTGTTGGTCTGTAGCCTATTTATTACGAATAGCTTCAGAGCTGACACGGGAAACAGAGGATTTGGATGCAGGCCTAGACACTTACAACTGTACAAAACGAACAAAGGTGATTAATCTAGAAATTCAAATAACACCGGATGCACATGGAACAGTTCTGAACACTAGACATAAGAAGTGGCGGTGAAACGACCTGACAAAGAGTTCAGAACTAAATACCTTAGTGAGGACGATAACGAAACACCAGAGGTTTCCACTGTATTTGTTAAAAGTTGTCTTAAAAAGGGACCTCTTGTGGCCAAATGAAAAATTATTTTAATCTGTCGTGAGCAAAGGCGGAAGTAGCATCATGTTTTTTTAGTGCTGCAAAACCTTCGGATGGGATGTTAATTTTAACCATGATCATGATCTTACCCTAACCTTAACCAAGCAGATAGCTGCCTAAAAATAACTCCTCAACCATAGAGTTGGCACACATGAAAACGCTTATGTGAATCTTTTTTTGTAATGGCCTGACAAACGACGTCATCCGAGTGGAGATATTTTTTTAGTGAAGCTTAAGTACAAGTTTCTCACACTTTTATAACTCTGAACACCCAGCAGGCTCTTGGAAGTAGCATGCTGGCTAACAAGATACAACATGGAAATAAGAGAGTTTTGGGATTGATAGTGTCAATTTATTTTCTAACTTTTTAGAGAGGCTAGCTGTTGCTCTTTGTTTTGCGTGTTTGTGCTATAAGTTAAATATGCCACAGAGCTACCTGTGTATCAAACACACAGAAATTGTTCTTCTCCCTAAGCTCTTGGTAAGAAAACAAAAAATCTAATTTCACAAAATGTTCAGCACTCCTTTAACCATTTTCTACTGCACAATGACACAGTGCATAATGGAAGCCTTTCACGTTTGCCTACCAGCTGTTTGTTTTCTGGAAATAGTCGAGCAAGCATAACACCCACACACACCTGAACTTCTGCTAAAATGTCATAGTTTCAGCAAGGGCAAAGACAAGGAACGCCAGGTTTGTGAAGACTGTTCTCTTTTCACAGACACAATCACCACAGGAATGCACCGCTGAGACGCAGAGGTCAGAATGTGTTCAAAATAAAGCCGTGAGGGCCGCAGAGAAAGAGAACTTGCTTTTGTAGCATAGAAACACACAGAAATACACACATATGAACCGTACACACACAAGTAAAAGCACCCAGACTGCACAAATACACACAACTGCATGCATAATTAATTATAATTATACACTGTTGATCCCTGCAGGTAAATTCACTCACTGTGGCCTCACTCACAGTGTTTGTACTGTCCATTTCATTAATTGTGTTGTTTATCCACTCCATCTCAAGATTACTTTGGTCTGATCATAGCAACTACACTGCATTGTGAGTGTGTGTTTTAAGCATTAAGGCAGAGGGTTGGACTGTAAGTATGCAACACCCCCATCTATGGGCCATGATTAGCACATTGTACCTCTTGTTAGGCTTTGACTCATTACTGTCAACATTCTGCTCAAGGTTTCAGTTTGTCCCTGGTGAAGTTATGTCCTGTGAGTAGCCTGCCGCCTCTTGGTGATACTAAGAATGAGAATCCCATATTATGATTGATATTGTCTTCAATAACGTGCAGACACAAGAGGGAGCCATAAGTCCAGTCATTTCTCCTTGACCTGGAGTGACCCACTAAGTAGCTGCAAGGCAGGAAGACCTCCCTAAATCCTATCATGTTCCACATTATCATATAAAGTGTGTCTTTTGAAAGTGGATATCTAAACACTTTCATTTTACTATATTAAACTTGTGTAATTGATGGGACTTTATGACTGAGTTTGTGTTGTGGTTGTGATAAGACCAGCAAAGCATTTAAAACTGGCTCCAGATCATTCCCTACAAGTTGCCTGTTCCTTGTCAGTGCATGTCTGCTTTAAGGGGCAAGCAGGTTTTTAGTATATAGTCACCTCTGCTCCATAATTTCCCCTGTCCTTGAGAGAGCACTTTCAGTCTTCTAAAGTGGAAAGGCTTTGTCAGGTACGAATAAATCAGCAGGGAGAAAATGCATGAGACTTAGCACAAAAATACCACATAGAGTAGACACTGTGACGGTAAAGTTCTCGACCTTTTCTGTTATGTCAAAGCAACCTCAGGAGAATTTCCCTTTTAGTTTATTTAATTTGATCAGAGGAAGACTGAAAACTGATCATTTAAATAATTTCCAAGGGTAAATTGAAGCAAATCACATCATAATCAATTTCTAGAGAAGGTTTGCCTTTTTCTCGCAACATGCTAAAACAATCTCAAGACTTTGTGGGGTTCCTGGGTGGTCCCAACCTCTGGACTGAGAACCGCTGCTCTTTGACAATCTATACACAGTTCAGGAGCATTAAATGGAGATCGTCTTTGTCTTATCTATACCTCTTTAAAGCTGCTATGACAGGATGAAACATGAGCGATTACACTACTGCATTTTTACCTGATCCCTCTCAAATGGGCTTCAGATAACAGAATTTTGGCTCCTTCAGACCGATGAAAATCTGTTTCATCTTTAAAAATAAAATTTTATAGACACACCATTCCTCTACTCATCTTAGCACTTTAGGATTAGGGGAATATATGAATAGCAGTGGAGTAACCAAACCGTGATGTTAGGGAAGAAATTCATCTATCACGTCTGTTTAAGATTGATTTGTTTCTGTCAGTGTCCCTGGCCCCCCCACCTCGCACCCCCCCAGTACCCCTGCATTTTCCAGCTCTCTCGTTGGCCCTCCAGCCGCCCTCCACCCCTCCTTTTTCCTGAGGGGCTTGCAGTCAACTTTGACCTGTACAAAGAGCTTGTTAAATGCCTGTGTAATCCCTGCGTTAGTGTTTGCGAGTGTGTTTTTATTCACCATTATTTTTTGCGAGTACCATGTCCGTGTGTGCATGTTAGTAATCCTGAAGTTGGTCACTCAGGAGACATCTTGTCTTGGCCAATCAGATCAAGGTGATTGATCACACAAGCCTAAAGCTTTAACTCACTTACCAACAAGCTTTTCCTAAAGCCCAGGGGCACAGGCCAGCCTCCTTCATCCAGGTCAATACTCTCAAACAAACACATTTTACCATCCAACAATTGATGTGCAGCACCCTGGGGGTTTACAGGAAGACGAAACATTATGAAAATTCTCTAACCAGGCTTCTCGCCCTGCCAACAGTGCCGTCCTCTTTGAACAAAGACAGATGATCCAGAGTGGTGTGACAGTGAATCACTGACATCCACAGACATGCCTGTCTCTTCCTCTTAGCCCTGGTGCTCACCTCAACACGGAATGCAAAGGAATGCTCTTCGGTTGATGGCTAACAACCCAGGATATGAATCAACTCGCCCTCCTTACATTTACACATATGAGAATGGGGAAAGTGTGCACACTGGTGAACAGATATAGAAAATTGTTGTGGTGAGAGTCATGGTTTGAATGAGGACAGTGTAGCAGAAATATGTGGTGGAACAGTTAAAATAAATTTGCTTGTGCTGGCAGTGCAAATAGAGGTACATGCATACTGTGCACATTAGGCAAAAATCGAGATGAGGGTTTGAATTTGAGATGCTGTGGCAGATCTTGATAGTGAAGATGTTGATGGTGGAGGCTGGTGGTGCTGATCACAATAGTCATTCAGTTACTGCTCGGGTGCATTTGCTGAAATCATCATCAAGATTTTCAGTAGACTCGTTTCATGTTTCGTCTCAAAGTAAACTGTAAAAGTGAATTTGAATCATCGAGATCTTCAGTTACACCAACTGTTTAGTTGTTGCCATGAATGGCTTTATGTGAACTTCAACAAACCCAAAGATTGTCTCTGTGTTGATGCGAGTGGGTGGTCCATTTTGACAAGATTCTCATGGTTCCCATAGGATTTAATGGCCTGACAGACAGAAACTGACAACCTCTAGTTAGTTTACAACAAGATCTGTGTGTTTAGCATTTATCCTAAGGCCACATACCAGGTTGCGTGTGTGTGCGCGCGTGCGCCTGTTTGTGCATGCACATTCACCCTGAGTGCCTGTGAGCAGTGGGGGTTTCTGCCAGACTAATGTTATCTAAACTACCCCAACAAGCATTTTGTTTTGAATTGACAGAACCTAGATAAGATCATCTTAGTGAATACATTAACACCAGTCTGTACCCATTCCATACTTATGCTCATTGTATAAGGAAGAAATGCAGGGTGGTGCTGTGGGTCTACTGCCTCTGAAGCTTCCCCTGGCTGAACTTTAGGGGATAATCATTCATTCTCCTGACACTGGGCTACAGATCTATGCATGTGCTTTAAAGCTAAATTCACAGGCCAATACTAGAGCTGTTGTCTGTTTTGTCAAACACCTGTTATGCACAAATGGGTTCTCTGCAGAATGGCATGCTCAGATTCAAAACGCAATAGCACTCAGAACACAAACGTTTGCTTGAATACATCATACACATAGGAGTGCAGGATGAAGCCTTCATGAACTGCGACCAAGCACCCCAAGTCAAAGGTCAAGCTACTGATTTGGCCTTCTCCACCCCCCTATCCACACATAGAGCCCTCCCTACTCGCCACACTTCAGAGGGAGAGTGCTGAAAATATCATGACCTGACAGCCCCATTCACCTCCACAGGGGTAAAAACACAAGGAGCAGGAGACCCCACCCCAATATTTCTCAGTGGTCGCTGTCCTGTGTGAAAGCCCTCACATCTCTGAATACGGTTGGAACAAATCTTTAAGGCTTTCCTCGCCCCCTTTCCCTGCATCTTGCCTTTCTTTCCTTCCGTCTTCTCCCCGCTTGTTTGTCCTTTCCCCCCCTCTCGCTGTAGCTGGTGGAATCCCAGCCCCATCCACCTAAGTGTCACTGAAGAATGTTCCATCATTTAAACGGGGAGAATGCTCCTCTAATATATAACCAATTACACTGGTCACATTTCCTGTGTCTCCTTTGAGCTCTCTGCAGGCTCAAAGTGCCAATCAGGCCTGGAATGCCAGAACATGGCTCTTATTTGCCAGGGGTCAGTGCACCAGTAACCTCACATTCTAAAGGACCATTGTTCCCATGGCCAGAAGACTCAGAGAGGCACACATACACATCCAGGGTGAAAGACACACACACAAACCCTGGCCCCTAGAGGCCCCACATCAAGGGCCCGCTCTGTTTAAACAGCATCCGCCTGCACAGCCACCCGCCATGAAAGGGATTAAACAAGGTGTGTGTGCATGTGTGTGCTTATATGTGTATGTACACTGCAAAAAAATCCATGTTAATAACTCATTTAATCCAGCGTTGGCTTGAAAAATTATAAAATATTAACCTTCAAGGTGTCCTGATTTAATTTGTTCCCAAACCAAATCAAAATTAAATAACTTGTGAAATGGAGTGATGGATATTAACTTTTTTTAATGCTATTTTTTATTATTCATCACTGCAATATATTGGCACATTTTTCTAAAAATAAATCGTGTAACAAATGAAACTTGCAGAAGAATTTGAAGTTACCTGAAGAAAAGTCAGATTTTAAGACCAAGCGCCAGACACCACCTTCCAGTTAGCATGTTTTTCAGTGTGCGCATGTGTGCAGGTACTCAAGCTGTCCTTGGCGACAGAACAAGGATGCTTGATAATGCATGGTGCCTTTCAGAGCTTTGAGATTCTGTCTGTTACAATTTCCTTGCAAGAGCTGGAAACATAAACAAAAGATGACTCAGTGTGAACGAGCACTTGTGTGCTACAATTTAAAAAACAGACAACTCAAAGTATCTCTCTTTCTCTCACTTTTGTCTACACTGCACATACTGTTCATGTTGGCTATTCCTCCACTTAGGCATGCCTCTCTGTTTGCAGCTAAATCTGACCTAATTGGGATGCTTTTAACTACAAGTGGCTGCAGTTAATGTTCACTACACGGCCAAAAGTATGTGGACACAAAAATATTACACCCACATGTGCTGTCGCTTCCTGCAGGTGTTTCTGCCTCCTGCTACCCCCAGGTTCCTGCTTGACACCCGCTGTTACAATTCTTATTAGTCCTATTGTAATCATCATTACTATTGATATCAATATTCTTACTATTATTCATTCATCATTTTTATTGAATTAACTGTATTATTACCATTACTATTATATCTCTTTGTAGAACCTGCATTGGGCTACTGTGTGTTCTCTTTCTTCCTATGGGATTGAGGTCATTTTAATTGTTTTATTTTACCTTTATTTTACCAGGAAGTCCCATTAAGATCAAAACTCTATTTCACAAGAGAGACCTGTATAGAGACATGGTAGTAAGATACAGTTGAAAAATCAGAAAAAGCTGGCAGAGAAGGTCCTGACTTAAGATTTTATTTGATTGTGAAATTTAAAAAAAAAAAATCATTATATATTAGATTATGTATTGTCTGGTCTGGTCTTTACTAAAGGATTGTGATAATTCTGCCAATATTACTTATCTTTTGACATGTATTTGTTTCTGTGAGGGTCGCAGTATACTTGAGTGAATCTGTGAATGTGGTTCTAGAGCGTATGCAGAAATCTGATTGGCTGTCTAGTTATGTTTGCTGTCTGGGCTGGCCATATCAAGAATGGTTTGATTCCTCACCTTTTTTTTTTATGTGGCTTAATACAGGCATGCAAATGCATGCACACATGTGCACGTACACAAGCACATACACACAGTTTAACAAAGGTATGCAGTCATGTTAAGAGAAACCTGACCTACCTGACGGATCGAAACTACTCCTACGCTACTTTATTAACCCCTAAATGTTCAGCGTGGGAAACAATGCTTTGGCATTACCAGCTAATTCCTGCTCAAATACCTGAGATGGATGGATGGATGGATGGAAGAATAATGGATGAATACACTGATAAACGTTGACACGTCCTCGAAAGGAAAAGGAGCATAGAGAGATAGAGGTTCCATATTAGGAAGGAAAGGTGAGGTGTAGAAAAGGGAGTGAGGAAAAGGTTGTCAATATGCCTTTTCTCATTTGTTCCCTCTCCTTTCCTTCCCTTGCTTGCCTATAAGAGATATCTGAGGCCAAAGGGCAGACAGCCTTTTCAGAGAAACATGATTGCAGCCTTGTTGCGAAAGGCCTTTCATTTAGAAATATGTGACTTTCTGTTAGAGGAGAAAGCTGAAGCATTCCCTCTCCCATCATTGCTTTTCTCCACAACACAAAACCACAGCAGAGAGACCTTGTGCCTCTGAAAAAGGCCTTTCAAGACACTCGTTTTTTTTCAAGGCCCTACCTTGAAAGGCAGTTGGTTTATAGACATAAAAATCATACAGGTAAAGCTGAAGTTAAAAATGTAAGTTTTTCTTTTTATTTCAAACGGTAACATATAGTTATATAATTTTTTTCATGCTGTATTTATCAAAGATACATTTGATTCAGTTCATGATATAGTGGTTTATAGAGGAGAAGTAAGTTTATGCATCATCGTCTCCCAAAAGCCTCCTTTAGTTTCACACCATAATGCTGTGTCATGCTTTGGCCTTAACCATGCTCGGCACAGGCTGCTCTGTTATTTTAGCCTCAAGTACTTAGAGGTTATGTAGCTTAGGTCAATACCATCTGCGTGCGACCAGTGTACCACAGGGTGATGTCACATGGCTTGTGAAAGTCCGCTTTGATGTCAGCAATTAGACGGTCGAACTTTTAGCTAGCCTCAAATCTCAGCCTACTGTTCCCTGCTCACGGGTTGCTAAGTTACACCATGAGAAACATTTTATGTCTCGATTCTTATCAGTGATAGGGTGCCATGCTGCAAAGGAAAACTGCTTGTGCTTATGTCACATGAAAAGTGCCTTACACATGATAGTATTCATTAATGTAGAGGCTAGAAAAAGCTGAAGGATGGAAAAGGTTTTAACAGTTTATGTTCAATGGCTCATACAAGCAGAAGCTTAGAGTATAATTTTAATTATGTTGAGTTAAATATTTCATAGAGAAGACGTTTTCATAGAGAGCTATTTTAATAATAAAAACGGCACTGCACTTACGCACATTTTCTTAACAATTTGCAGTATTTCAAAACACTTTGAGTGGGCTTATCCACACAGAACATGACTCGTAGTTGTGTGATGTGGGTCACACTGATAAGGGGAAGAGGAGAAGACTGGGAGGGGAGGAACATTATTGTGCACTGCTTTATCACCTGCGTGTCCTTTGATATAGTTTCACTGGTGGCGGATCAAAGCCACCTGCCGACTGCAGGGACCACGCTTCTACTGTGGCAAGCTGGCGCTTATGGTGGACTTCAGCCAGAAGCTTGCACTTCTGCCCTGGTACAGACTTGGAATGACTTTTAGCAGTTGGATGACGATGACTGTAAGGCACACACAAACAGGGCGGAGTGTGTAGTGTGCACCCTTTGAAAAGATTACTTTATTCACCTTAGTTCCTGATGCTTTTTGGCACAGGTGTCGGATTTCCATATTAGGGATTTCCCTCTTTTATAGCTCTGTTTTAAAACCAGGTCTTTGCGCTGTCAGGTGAACTGATAGTTGGTTGTGACAGTGGTTAGAAATAGAATCCTATTCTGTTCTCATTTGGTGTCAATAAGAGGAGCAGTGGGAACCCCCTCAAAAAGAACTTAAGACCTTTTCCACGAAGGTAGTGACGGATTTCATCACTACCAAGGTTTAGCATTTCAGCGTTTTAGTGTTCTGTTCTATACCTGAGAGCCACTGGTTTCAATAACACCGTTTAGGTTATAGGAAAGGTAAGAGGTTCAGTTAGGGGATAATGACTGCTTCCATTGCTCTTACAACCATGACAATCCATCTTGATCCTGAGTGTCACTGTGTGCTTTGCCTGGAGTAGTCAGTGTATGTTTTATGACATTATACGAGGTTTGCTTGAGACAGCTCACCTGTAACAATCAAATACCTTGTTGTGAATCATAGAAACAAGGAACAAGGACTTGAGTTTGCATTGAAATCTCCTAAACTTGAGACCTGTGATTACAGTAATGAGGCTGTCAAAGAATGGAAATATTGCATTATATAAAATGTTTGACGGGTTTAATGGGTTGTGCTAAAGACCTGCCACTCTGCTGCACAGCTCTGACAAGCAGACCAGCAGCATGGTGTCAGCTGCTGTGCCATTTGTTAGAACATTAGTTCCCAAAGAATTAAAAACTTTGAGATTTTTCTTCTAAAATAATTGTTTTTTTAGATGAGAAATCAGTATTGAACTTGTTGCATCAGATAGATAGATATAGTTCAAAGTATCAACATTATGTGTAGTTAGATAGATGCTCTGTCTTATATTTCTGTGTGCTGCCCTGGCAGTAGAAAGCACAGTGCTCCTCATAAAAGGGATCTGCCGCTTGTGGGACCACATCACCGCCAACACAGGACGCAGTGCTCTCTGACGGATCATCATGACACACTGTGGTGACTCACAACATGTGTCTCTGTTTTTGTTCTTCAAGATGAGGAAAAAAAACACAAAAGGCCTACTGACCATTAAAAAAAACACCAGCTGTCAAGTGGATTGGCTGCATTAGAGAACATGTGCGGATTTATGCACGTGTGTGTGTGTGTGTGTGTGTGTGCGCGCATGCGAGTATGACACTGTCATTTCCAGACCACAGTAAATTAAATAGTAGCTGGCGGTCAGAGAGGAGGTAGGACTTGAGGTAGGTCAGGGTAAATACCGCATGACTCATGTACAGTTGGCCATGTGGATCGAACAGATTTGAAGTGTTCAGCCAAATGTAAGTTTTAAGTCCTTTGATGTTTAAGTCCTGGCATCAGTAGATACGAAGCAACAAAAAATGGCAGCTAACACCTCCCAGTTAATAATAAACAGAATATAACATACGTAAATAGAGCAAGTGATGAAAACGTTTCTCTTGCATCACCGGGGGAAATAACAGAACAGAGTGTGATGATTTAGCTGGGAAGGATTGTTGCTTTAGAGGCTGCTCAGCTGATGTACCTGCTCAGCTGATGTATCCTGGCAGTTACTACATTGTGAAGACTCATCCAGTGTAAAATGTGAATATTATTTTCATGTTTGAGATAAATCTATCTTAGCAATAAGATTGGGAACAAGAGAAAACTGCCAACAGTGTTGCTTCGAGACAGCCATTTACATTTTATCTTTTGTAAAAAATAAATAAATAAATTTTAAAAAACTAGAAACAAGATCAGCTCGTATCCCGGTTTTGAGAAACCTAGAAATTCTAGCCGGATTGCTCTTGTAGAGACAGGGATATTGCAACACACACTATAAACACATTATGTAAGTTCTGACTCTGTGTCTGCCATAGTGTTAATTTTGTCAGACTTTTTATAATTTAGTCTTAGTCCTGTGTCAAATGTCCTTGTTAGTTTTTGTGATATTTAGTCCCCCGTATACTATTTTCAAGTTTTAGTTGACTAAAAGTCTGTATATTTTAGTCTAGTTTTAGTCAATAACCATCATTTTAGTCTTTTCTAACTCATTAGTATAATTTTTATTAGCATTTTAGTCAATCTGTTTGAAACAAAATAGAGATGTCATTCGAATGTTAGCTTTGCTCTCATTTTTATTGCAAAGGAGACATTAACTTACGGTACCTCAATTCCCAGGTGGTTAGCCTTGATATGCCGCTTCAAGTTTGCAGTGTTTTTTTTTTCCAAAAATCTTATAACCATATAATCAGTGTGCGAGCTGTACGTAGCTTTCGGGGGAGCTCAGTTTTTCTTTTTTCTGTGACGGGGAGGAGGGGGACAGACTGCTTCTCATCACTGAATGAACACACTGTTCAAGTGAAAATTTAGAGGGAGAAAATATGGCCTGTAATATTTTGTCTCTACATTATACTGACAAAATGAAAGAGATTTTACTAACGATTTTATTTTATGAATTACATTTTACTCTTGTCCTTTTTCATCAATAATATTGCATGTTAATATAGTCACAGTCAGCGTCTCAGGACATTGTCGCCATCTTGTCTTCGTCTAGTTTTCACAAAGGAAAAAAAGGCTGTTGACGAATAGGCCTATATTTCGTTTAGTTTCGTCTGGTGAAAGTAACACTAGTCTGCGGTGTGTTCATGTGTTTCCTTTACTAGATTTATGCAGTAGTTTATCACACTAATCAGGTGGGGAAAAAATCTAAAAAAACATGACCAAATCTGATGATGTGCAACAGATTATGGTCCTACATCAGTATGGTTGTAATATAGTTTCAAAACACCAGTGGCAGCAATGAGCACACTTCTGTTGAGCAGCTTTACATTCTGTGAGTGAGGAAGAAATCTGGCGCCATCTTTGATTTTAATGATTGTCCCATGGACTTTAATGGATGTCACCCGTACTTTATAAAAACAAGTAAGATGTTTGTGTCTTTACACCTGCTTGATGTTTTTTCTCTTGTTTTATAAAGAGACTAAGATCATTGCTTTCTAATCTGGTGACTTTGGCCACTGACACTTTGGGAAGACATCTTGTCCCCATTTTATTGCATTTCAATTTTATTCACTGTACTCTGTACTATTATTTACACAAACAACAACATCCCAACATTTCCCAGCATGAGCAAGTGCTTGGCTACAGAGGTAAAGAAAAACTCCCTTTTTACGGGTTGAAATCTTGAGCAGAAAATAGGCTCATGGTCGGGCCACAATCAGACTGGTTGGGGGTGGGGGGACACAGTAGCCAACATAAAGCGCAGTATGTTGTTTTGACCTGCACTAGTTTTCAGCACCTCAGTGTTTAATCATTGTAATTTGGAATCAACATAGATCAGATCTGCCACATTAGGTAAACCTCCCGACATAACTGAAGCCACCTACGGTGCTGTGGTTAAATTATTTTTGTGATGGATGTCTACATCTGTCTGCCTTTCCCGCTGTATCTCTCCATCTATCCCTCTTGCCCTCTTTCTCCTTCACCGTGTGTGGCTTAAATTACAAAGCTTTCACTCAGAAGTGACTCATGTCAGGAGAATGTACTTTTTTCTCTTTTTCTAACTGTCTTTTTGCTTCTCAATCACACCCTTTCATTTTTAAGATCTTACTGTATTCTTTTTCCCAGTTCCCAAGGCCATGTCTGCTCTGCTCTCCTGTGCTCTTTGTGTTTCTCTTTGAAATATTCAGCTGATGGAATAAAACACCTCTTTTTCCAGATAATTTGAGTGTCACACCTTATCCTGTACAGCCTAGCCAGAGTCCTATAGTACATTATTGACACACGGTAACAGCACAGACACTCATCCTCCCTTTGCAACACTGCAACCTTAAGATCCAAGTCCAGAAGGGGACAGTGTTGAGAGACATGAGGGGGAAAAGAAGCGTTCAGGCAAGGATCGGGAGAAAATGGAGCTGACAGAGATGGATAGACATGACATGAGCGGGTAGAAATGGAAAGAAAAAGGAATACAATTAGTCATCGATTTCAAAGACAGCATATAATAAAACATTTCCCCCTTAGGTAAACCTGGTGAATGCAAACATGAATTAGCCGCCCACGCTTACTCAGTGAATAAGGCTAAAAGAATGCATGGCAGCCCACTCATCGAACACCACAGAGCCACTCTCTCCCCCTCTCACTCATTCTCTCTCTCTCTTTCCGCCGACACATCTTATAATGGGTTTCACCTCCACCACTCAAACACAGGCTTCGGCAACAACAACAACAACAACAAAAAAAACAACACACACACACACACACACATATTCATTTGAAAGTAAAATTGAAACATTGTTTAAAAAAGGTCCACGCCTGAGAAGTGACTGTCAGTTTCAAGAATCTTTTTTCAGCTGCTGGATTCATCGTTAAATAGCAGCACAATGACGAGGGCGTGACAACCTGGTGAAAGGGACTGTCGGTTTTGAATCCAATGAAAAGCATCATATTTAATGGAGATACAAGGACGTACTTTGGGCAGGGGGGGGGGGGGCAGGATCCAAAGAAAGTCCCCCTCCATCCCCATATAAAGAAAAGATGTGTTGACAGTAAAGGCCACTAATGCTACACTGCCATAGAAAAATATGATGAAAAAAAAAAGTTGTACAGGAGAAATGTACATTAGTAAGGGCAAACCACTATTAAACAAATGAAAGCAATGAGGCTGAGCTTACACAAGTAGAGTGAAAGGATCGGCAGAATGACGTGCAGAAAGAAATGTTAGCAAGTAATAGACTGTATTGACTAACAAAGATGAGGATCAAGACCTGTTGTATTCTGTAAAAAGATAAAATCACAGTGCGTTATCCACATCCACATTTAAATAACACGCTTACATAAATTGCACAGATAGTTTGTGTGCACTTTTTACACTGACACTCACCTGAATCTGTTCTTGCTGTTACCAGAGCAACAGGCGAAATTTCAAGGGCCCTCGTGCTACACTGGTAGCATGCAGTTGATTTCTTTATGAAAAGTGCATTTTTTCCCTCTCTCGGTGTCTCTCTTTCTAACACACACACACACACACACACACACACACACAGTGTCTTTAATACACAATCACAGTCACTCATGAAGTCATTGTAGTCTGTGCACAAGCTGACAATCATCAAATAGTGAGTGTTCTTGGGGGGTGGCGGTGGGGAGACAGAACAAAAGAGCAAGAAATTCAAAGGCAGAATTTCCCAAAACCACATGGGCGTTTTACAATGTGTCAAAAACATCAAAACTCTTGATAGAGGTTAAATAAATGAGGGCTTTTGTGCTTTGCGTTATTTGCTGTGTGGGCGCAAGAAGAAAACCCCCAAAAAATCTCAGAAGCCATACGAGGGAGAGGCAAAGCTGTGATCTCAGCGGTGTGGAGGGTGACCCAGTGTACTAACATTTACCCTTCAAATAAGGCCGCTAAGTCAGTGGAGGTACGCTTCAAACTGTAGGTACCCCTAAGCATCAGTTTTGCATGTGCAGGGCACCGCGATCAAGTTATCAATAATAAATACGCAATCCCCCGACTTTAAAAATAAAGCTTTTTGAGAACATGTGGTTAATGTTGTGAAGCCGTTTGGTCAGGTTTAGTCACCAACACCACTTGGTTAAATTTATGGTTTGAGTTAAACTAAGTACATTAGTTACATAAGTTAAATTAAGTTAGTTATGTACTAACAAACAAGTCAACATTGACTATTGGTTTCACAAAGGATCCAAACAGCAGTCTTCTGGGTGAAAGTCCTCCCTTCGTGGACTTTCTTTCTGTCACTCTTGCGCACACACACTCAGCTATATCTCAGAGATAGAGGGAAACCACAGTGAGTCAGAAAACCACATCAGCAGTCAACCCTTTCACTGTTGGAAAGCACGGTGACATCATATGTGACCTTAAACATGCTGATGAGCTCTGCACATACACACACACACACACATATATGCATGTGTTATTATTGTACATGCAAATACACAGACTGGCAACTGAGAAAACCCCAGTTTTTAACTGCATCTTACTCTTCACCTATGTGAATAAATGCCATTGCATTCAGAGACCAACTAGGAAATGTTTCACCTTGCGAAACTGCCCACTATTTGATTGACTGCAATATTATCAGTGAGAACGTTTCCTTTTTCCTCCAAAGCGAAATAGTTGATTTGAGAGTTTTCAATGTAATCAGCTGCAGAAACTATGAACTCACTTTCCATTTCTCTCCAACTCTCAGACTTGTGTTTTCAAGTAAGCTAATCAGCATCTCTTGCATTAGTCACCTCTTTACCCTCTCCATCCCTCTTCCTTCATCCCCGCCGTCTGCCTCCTGTTAGCGCTGGCACTGTTTGGCTGTTTAAGTGTCCTTTTGACTGTCATCTTGTCTGTGGCCTCAATACACTTCTCCCTCCTCCGCATTCTCTGCCTTAATGTGTATGAGTCAGGGTCTTAAGCACAGGTTTTACAGAGGTAAGTGTTGAGGAGGGCTTTTTATGTGTGTATTTGTGTGCTTGTATTTTGCATGCAGTTGTGTGTGTGTATGTGCATGTCTGCTAATTCCAATGCTGTAGGTACCATTATCTTCCATGTGCTTCATTAGAATTAAATGTCAAAGCGATTACCTGCGTCTGTGACTCACCTCTCAACCAGGTGCTTTCTCTCTGCTCCCACATGCAATCTCCACACCAAGAATCCACAGTATGCCGACACACACACACACCTGACACATGGCAAAAGAATGGGACTTACCCTATAACCAAAGTGCTCGCCCACAGATATACCTAACATACCACAAATGAACTGGAGATATAATCACATTGTACCAAACAACAACATGCACAAAACGGCTCTGCAAGCTCAAGTCCAGACTCACACCCTAATCTTTTAACCCTTTCTGCTTGGTCTGTTCTGTAAAACTCTCCAAGCGTGGGTTTTTCAAAAACACAGAAAATATTCCATTCATTACTTCTTCCTTTGCTTAGTGCTGCCGTTCAATTGATGTCGTGCACAAGTATAAACAAGGAAATGATTAAGGGACAATTTTAAACTGATATCCCAAATCTGACTGTGACTAACTTTGTTCCTGTTTATTGTTAGTGCAGCGTCAGCCGAGCCGATGGCCATACAGAGGTGGGGCGAAAAGCCTGCTGTCATATCCCTCTCTTGGAGGCATCACACTGCCTCATTCTCCTCAGTGTCTGAAGACGCACACATTTGAACAATCTCTCCTAGGAAGAATTTGTCTGTGTTGCACATGGTTGTAACACATGAAAAGTGACCGAAGTTGTAATGAAAAAAGAGAGCCAAAGAGATGTTCAAATCCCGCCTATTTTTACTGCTCCACACACCTGGCAAAATCGCTTTGTGAAGTGGGCGGCTAGATCAGAGCTGTTCTCGCCCATGGAGGACCGATATGCTGTGATGATTGCTGGGTAATATGGAAATGAGGGCCCAATCTTAAGTTTCATATTTGAACATGTGACAAGACAACAAGACTCCAGAAACCGATTGAAACTCAAAATCTGACAAGCAGACTAGCAGAGCACAGGTGCAAGTTAACAATCATACTATTCACACATAAAAGTTGTTTCAAGAAGAGATAGGAGAGAAAAGAACAGGAGGAGAGCTCCCAAACAAGATTGTTTTGGATTACTGAGGACACTGTCAAAGATTTCGATGGATGCCTTTCAAATAGGTGACAACAGTGATCAATATTATTATTGGGCAACAGGGAGCAAGCAGAAACAGGGAGCGAGCAAAGAGGTGCTGCATGAATATATGCTCCTACAGCTCCTCGATTTAATTTGATTATAAATACGCCTAAAAAAACATTAGAAAATCTAGATGTGACGGTCAGCGTTGATAATTATCCAAATTATCGGCTAATTATGGGAAACACTTTCACTACCCCCAAACAAAGCAGTCTTTCTTGACATTTTAACTGATGTCATATTCATAACAGTCATAAGAGCAGCACATGGTTTTTACAAAGCATATAGTCTAGGCCTAACATTTAACACTACCAGCTGAAATAAAAAAAATAAAGCAAGTAAATCCCGACTTTTAAACAAATGTTTTTCTGCACATGTAGCCTATTTATAAGAGCAGTCTTCAGTAGTTAGAAAACGTTACGTTAACGCCACTCTCTACCGACGAGTCCAAGCATCAGTGACAGCAGCTGCTGGCGTTTCTTTCTGTAAGTTTCATGTTGCTGTGCTGCTTTAGCAGGTGCTTCAATAAATCACATACAGAAATTTTTGCTTTTTGCTGGTCGCACAGAGTTTACACTAGACTATGACAATAATGGCAGAAGCTACTTACAGCTGTGGAAAGAACGCCTCCCTCCCTCGTTCTCTTTTCTCCCTTTAGTTTTTGGCTATCAGCAGAAGACAACAGAAGCTCCTGTACTGCTGAGCTGCCGCACTCTCATGGATTCATGTCAAGGATGGCACGTTCAGTAACGAGTAACACCGTGTTACTTGCATTAGTAACTGTAATAATATTACTGTTTTAGAAAAGTAATTAGTTACACTACTTAGTTACTTTGAAAAAAGTAAAGCATTACTGCCCAACACTCGAGCAACTTTACAAGTGCTTTTTCAATGGATTAGGTGTGTTGTGGCTGCTGTGCCACTGTTTGAAAGGCTGTTATTTCAGGGTCAGCTCGCCGCTGAGTAGGCCTACCTGTTTAATTGTGTGGATGTGCTTGTGGGTATTAAACTGTGTGTGCGCAGTAGCTAGTCTGTTTCAGGACACAGTGTTGTTTTATGAGTTGGCATCTTTTCTTTCTTATTCACAATAATGTCTTGCCTCTCTGTCAAAGAGGAATGTGCTTGTCATGATTTGGGAGGTTACTGTACTGAAATTGCCCAAAAAAGTCTGCATCATTTCAGCACAGTGGACACCTCCTGCACTCAGCTGTTTGCTGTGACATTTCAGGATTTTGACAATGATGTGTCTGGCCATGCTCCTTATAACTTCCTCTTTGACTTCTGTACTTTGCAAATACAAAAGTCAAGGTGACACAGTCTGACTGTAAAATCCATCAATCCATCACATGATGATACTTTACTTTAAACTGCTGCATCCAGGCGCACACAACACAGCTGCTGCAGCAGTGCAGAGAGAGACGCGCACAAAGAGAACTGTTGAATTTAATATTTTAATATGGAAATAAATCAATTTAAGGAGCTTTAAATTAGGTATTTACTGCATCTGATCTTATGTTAAACCATAGCAAAACAAGGCACAAAAAATTGCCAAATGCAGTGTGTGAGCGTGTGTGCTTCATAAAGTGTAATTTATAGCCTCTGTGTAGCTCCCTACCCCACACCGTCAGCTACGCAGTAGCCTGATGTGCACCTCTTCAAAAATGTAACACCACATTGAGGCGCCGTGGACCGTAAGCACTGTGATTGGTCAGCTGGGTAGCCTCAGAAAGTGCCCCGTGCTTTAAAGTAACCTTTACTAGTGGCCAAAACAGCGGCTGTAACATGGTGTATCATTTACATTTATTCATTTAGCTGACGCTTTTATCCAAAGCGACTTACAATTGCTATACATGTCAGAGGTCGCACGCCTCTGGAGCAA